>JADLZN010008841.1:0-31591 GCA_018155175.1 Sinocyclocheilus anophthalmus | reverse complement strand
TCCTGTACCAATAGCAACACACACACAATAATGGCATGACAAACTGGTCCCGGGCCCTCATAAGTGTGGCTAACCGGGTGTGTGTGATTGGTGTTTTCTTGTTGGAACATACTGAACCATATTTGTTGCAGGTACCCTATGGACACAGACATATAAATTCACTTTGTGAGGGCCGCGAGACAAAAACAAAAGTTCCCAACAATCTTGAGAAGATGCCTTGGTTAGAGTACCGTGAAGGCCGACCTGACTATTCCTTGCGCCCGTCTCCACGGTTATTTGCCACCCATCTCACACCCACACTGATGCCACCAGGCCTTAGGGACAAAAGAGGAAAGTTAAGTATTTAGGCAGTCTCTTATGCAAAAAGTAAAATAAATAACTACTTCAATAAGTATTATTTTGTGTGAGCAAATTCTATATCAGCCACTTGTTTGGTTCTAAAATAAAATTTTAGATCAAATTTTGTTTGGTCTAAGCCTCAATGCTCTTCATGTCTTTTAAATAGCAGATCGTGTATGTGCTTAGAAATCCAAAAGACAATGCAGTGTCCTATTATCACTTTAGTCTCGTCTGGGCCAAGCTTGAGACACCCAAGAACTTTGAAGACTTTCTGCAGCAGTATCTAGCAGGAAACGGTAAGCAATACAGCACATTCGAATATTTTTAACCTGTTAAATGTAAATACCAAATTCAGGACGAATTGTTTTTGTACAGTAGGTGTCACTTTAAACAGAATGATCAGTTCATACCTCATGTTTTAGTTGGCGGTTCATCTTGGTTTGATCATGTCCGTTTTTTTGTTTGGTTCGAGAGTGGTACACACTCCCCCCCCCCCCCCCCCGTAAAAGAGACCAGTCAGCAGCCTTTTCATGTTATGAGGAGTCATGGTGAGTAATCACGCTCAAAAATATGTCAAAACACTTTGCCGGATTCTAAATATTAAAATGTATGTTTATACCTCCTTACATGTGAATTTGGACCACATCAGGATCTCAGGACAGCGGGAGAAAATCGAAAGTCTTGTGAGAACAATGTGGATGCCGCTGCTTTGCACACTATTGTGGAGAAGGCCACTTGTAAAAACATGAAGAAGGACCCAAGGAGCCAAACTATGAATGCATTCCTGGTGATCGAGCTTAAGACCAATCATGCGCAAGGTCAAGGTTCAAAGGTTTATCTGGAAAGGAAAAGTGAATCCTTCACTTATTCGGTTTAATGGTTGATGTTGCAGGCACAGGTAGGAGATTGGAGCACACATTCACTGTGGCCACAAAATGAGAGTTTGACAGATCTTCAAAGAATAGAATGAAAACAACGTAACCCACGCACTTCATCTGGGAATAGGACCACAAACAACATGAACTATGTCACAGAACACAAGAACAGCCGGTTTTCAGGACCTTAAACCTAAGGTTTATGGTAATGTTAAAAACGTCTATAAATGATCGTAATCTGAACGCAGAGCCCATTGGCTATGAATACCACAGGCTTTTAACTTATAGTAATTTTAAGATAATGAATATTTTATTCCCAAGGTGGCATTAACTGATTTAAAGCAGGGGTCCTCAATCTGGAATCGAGGGACCGCTGTCTGAGAGTTTAGTCCAACCCAATCATAACCACACTGACCAACGAATCACGGTATCCTGCGTCCGCCGAGTTTAGTATGTGTGTTAATCAGGTTGGATAAAAAGTGGACACAAGGTCCAGATGTTACGGACACTTGATATAAAGTGACAGAAAATGCTGTCTTATTGAACTGGAGCGTCTGCGTAGAATCATGGCATGATCTTTGGGTTTTTATGCTGGTTGGTTTTTTTGGGTTTTTTTTTTTTTTTTTTTTAAGAGCCCTTTAGCCTTTTGACATTTGCATCTAAATTACAGTTCTGGTCAGCGGACTTACTTTGAATGGGGTTTAAAATTGCCAGAGGTTCCTCGCATAAGGAGATTTCACCTTCTCCCAGCCATCCCCATCTGACTTAAACCGGTCCAACGAGCTGTAAATGGCCAGGCCCTTGGCGGGGACACTGCCCCTCAACCCCCAACACCACACACCCCACACCCACCACCAACCACCCTAAGACATTCTTTATTTAGCCTAGAATTACGCAGGATAATTGTTTTTGGTATATGATGTGTGTTTGTGGTTTCATTGTCTTAGCCTATTACAACTTTTATTTGTATTAGTTGACTCTCAAATGCTTCTCTCAGGTATGTGCGTGTCCTCTTGCTTTCCGTCTTCTAGCGGCGTTGTTTTGGTCTCCCCCTGATCCGTGTCCTTTCACCCTGCTGTACAGGATGTGATTGTGCCCACGCCTCTACGCGTTGTCTCTCTTTTGGGTTCACCGCCAGACCTTCCAGAGGCTCCCCCCTGCACCGCGCCTGCAGGGCCCCCGGCACCCTTCCGCTCCCCCCTTTGCCTGGTATGGGCAGTCCCCGACTCGGCCCTCCCCCCGCGTCGTGACTCGCTGTGCTCCGCCCCCTCTTCGTTTGCGCCCCTTTTGCGGCCTTCCCGCTTTTTGGCGTTTTTTTCGGCCGTTCTTCATTCTTCGTCCCCCCCCCCGTGTGCCCTTTCCCTTCTCCGCCGCACGCCGTCAACCCCTTCCGCTGCTCTCCTGCTCTCCCCCGCCCTCGTTCTCTCCCCTGGTTCTTCTTTCCGCCTCCCCCGCCCCCCCCCTGCGTCCCCCCTGCCCTTCATTTCGCTGCCGTTTCGTTTCAGGGCTTTTCGGTGTTTCGATTCTTGCTGCCTTCCCCCGGTTGTGGTTAGTGCTGTGACATACGGCCTTCTTTTCTATTCTCTCTCTTTCCTTCTTTGTTCCTTATGTGCTCTATGTTTCGTAGTTCTTGTTCGTTTCGTTTCCTTTTTCCCTGTTATATTCCCCGGCTTGTCCCTTGGTTGCTGTCCCGTCGCCGTCCCATCTGGTGCCCCTGCTCCCTTTGTCCCCTTCTGTCGCCCCCGGCCCCCGCCGGACCGGTTATGGGTTCGTGGCCCGGCAACTAAAATTCCTGCCTGGATCCTGTCTCTTGTTGCTCGGTGGGCGTGCCCGCTCCAATCCTTGTCCTCTGCTTCTTCGTCATCGCGGCTCTACTCTTCATCTTTCTTTGCCCCTCCGTATCTCTCCTTATTAGTTCCCTTTTTAGCGTCCTCACCACATCCTACCGCACTTTCTCGTCTACCCGCTCTCCATGGTATCGTGATGTCCAACAGAACTCAGGCCTCTCGTCCAACCTTTGCTCACCCCATGGTTCACAATTATACCTGCCTTCTCTCTCTGATTGCTTCTACTTTTAGCCCGTACCGGCTTTTTTTGCTCGCGCTTTTTTGACAGTAAACTCTCGTTCGTCTGTTCGTCATATTTTCACCATTCCTGACTCGCCATTCGGTACTTGATCTCCTTTTTTTTTTTTTTTTTTTAAATACCATCCGGCTTTGATGTCCTTTGTCCCTCAATCATCTTGTCCTCCATTGCCTTGTTTTTTGTTGGCCGCTTTCCGCCGCACCCCTCTTCCATTGCTCCGTCATGTTTCTTGCGCCCCCCCCTCCGCCATTAGCCGATCTGCAGGCTCCTGTGCCCTGCGCCTTGCGTACTGGCCTGCTGCCCATTCCGCTTTGCCCTCCAGATGAATCATTTTCCCATCTATTCAACTAGCAAACAGTAGCTAGTTTCAATTGTACATTTGAAACTGTTTCCGTGTGCTGTTGATCCCTACAATGCAGCCTTAGTGAGAATCATGTCAGCCCCTTCTTCCGTTCCCTAGCACCCTCCAGCACCTTTCCTCAGCGTGTCCCCTGGGACCCCAGGGCTTGGCCTTTCTACCCATGTTAACCCTTACGCTAAATGGCAGCTTTATCCGCCCGAGTTTTCCCTTGACTGGCCCTCTCGATTGCCCTTCCCTCCAGAACTCCTTTCTAATGCTTCCTCGGGCCAGGCAGTCAGAGACAGCCCCACAGAAATCCCTAATCATCTGTATTCAGCTCTGCCCGCTGGAACACATTATGCCCGCAGCTGTGGTCGTCATGAGGCTAATTTTCAGCTGTGGGAGAAAATTACAAATGCCTCAGAAACAGGGCCGTAACGAGAAACCACTAAATAGTATGAAAAAGACAAAGTGAGAAACATATCGGTTATCCTACTCTTTCATCTTCTTCCTATCTCATTCTCTTTCCTCTCCTTGCGTGCAGGTCATCAGGCGGAGAACCTAATACTGGTGGTAGGGACACCAAAAAAAAACAAAAAAGAGTAGGCATTAATAAATGTTTTGTGATTGCAGAAAAATACTTGAAGTGCCAACGTGATTCCTACTGGAACAGTATGCAGCTAAAATTAACACCAGAGTTGTTAAACCGGTATTTCATTTCTACGCAAGGTTTGTCATAATAAGAATGCTTAGATGAGTTTTCTAGACTGGTAACGGGCGCACCGCTGGCCGACGTTCAACTTACGTCTGTGTTGTATCCGTGGCTTATGCAAATGGCTACAAACATAGTTAAAGTTAAGGTGATGATTTGACTGAAGTTGGGCTCAGGTGGTTGTGTTGTGGGATGTGTTTCCCATACATTTATTTAATTGTGGCGCTCGCCACAATATCAAAAACTACAGATTTTCCAAAAGGCTTCGTTGAATAAACATAAGCACGTACTGCACATTTAAAAATCAAAACAAGGCGCGGGTGGTTTTATATCACTGTTTTTCTGAAGGAAGACTATCTTTAGAAATTTTTCGATATCATTTTCATTTCATCTTGCATGTAAATGTCTGATAAAGAAGCGTTTGTGAGCGGAGCGCTGCATTGTGTACTGTGTTACTGGGGAAACTTGGTTTCAAGCTTTTAAGACCTCAGCGGCAGAGAATGAATTTGCTTTTCGTAAGTCCGTTGATTACGCAGCAATACATATTTAGCTTGTTATCAAACATAATATACTCTAAAGGGACACTTAGATGATGTCCACGGTTCTATGTGGAAGGGTTTACCGGAAGTTAAGTTAGGGCAACAAAAGCACGCTGACGCAGTAACGTTTGTTTTATGTTGTTGCCATTGAAACCGTCTATATACAAATAAGACAAAACTACTCCTCAAGTAGATTTGGAGATTCCTTCTTTGCTGTAGTATATCAAATATCTCAATTCTGCAGTGCAACAGACTAGAAACTCAGCACAGCTTTGCCTTGCCTTATTAGGGTCTTTGAGGATGAGGTATTTGCCCTCCTCCAGCTTGTGACAGATGTCGATCACACAGCGCAGGATGCCCCAGGCGTTCTCCATGCTCAGGTTAATTTGGCTGGCAAACTCGTTGGGCTTGAACTGCTGTGTACCCAAGACGACATGCCTAGATGAGTCCTTGACATGATAACGGGAGACGTACCTAAAGAGAGAAGGAGGTGCAGTGAGAAATCAGATTGACAAATCAACATCACATAAAAACGGTTCTATGGTACTCACCCTAATTTGAGGTACTCCGATCCCGCGAGAATAGCACAGCAGGTCCAACGGGCCAGTTTGTAACTGTTGTTCTTCAGCTCTGTGGCCAGAACCGCTCCTCTCTGGGAATCCAGTTTCTGTCTCCAGTCCACTCCATTGCAGTGCTGTCGAGAGCACAGAATTATATCACCTGTATCTCTGAAACAGCCAAATACAATTATCCAGCTCTCTTTCGGTGTCTTACTCGGGAGTCCCACTCGTTCAGGGTCTTGACATTGATGAAAGAGACTTCTCCGTTTGCGCCAGTCATCACTCCATCATGCTCACAGCGCACAATGAGGTCAATGTCATCCCCCAGCTTCCACCTCCGGTACCTGAGAATTAGTCAGGTAAGGTCACTACTTCGAATTTTATATACTTTGTTAGCAATTGGTAATCCCTTATAATATATCATCATTCTTAGGCTGTTCAAATTTACATATCAAATTTTTAGGCTCAAACACCATGTATATTCTGTAACAAAATGAAAGTCAAATTTGATTTAAGGCACATATAGAAACAAAAAGAAAAGAAAACATGAAAAGAGAAAAGGCAAAAAATAGATAAGGAAATGGAAAAAGAAAGATTTTTTTCAGCCTGTGAATACATTTTATGAAAAAAAAACAATTATATATACAACATTATAAAATATACATGTATAGCTAGCAGAGCTCAGCACAAACCTGTAGGCAACAGACGCCACCTCACTTTTCTCCGTGTCCTCCTCAACAAATGGGTTAGGATTGGGGAACTTGTACCTCTCTCCTCCCTGACACCAAAGCACAATACACAAATGTCTTTGTCTGAAATAGAATATGGATGTTCATGTATTGTGTTAATGGCCGGTTTTCTGTGGAGAAACACAGGCATACCGTTCTGAGACACTGCTGGCTGAAGTTGTGATTGATGTAGGTGGCCTCCATGGCCAGGTTTCGGGGGGAGTTGAGGGAACTGCCCTCGTCCTGAGGAGGCTCATTCGCAGTCTCACTCACAGTAAGCAGGTCTACAAGGGAGAAAAGGTTTAAGCTTTAAAACGGCACAGATACTACTTTATGCAGCACAAACATAAATAATTGGATTATCAGGGCTTGACAGTAAGGATTTTTTTTTTAACCAGTAATCACATTAGTTTTAAATGATTCAACCAAAAAAAAAAATTATAATAATTTTTCTCCCCGGCATAAATGTTGCTAAAATTTAATTTCTAACATTCCATTTTTCAACATTTTGATGTCAGAGATAAATATGTTTTTCATTAAATGTTAAAGGTTAGAGTTAATGTAATAATTTTTAAATAAATAAAAATGAAATAAGTCTGTATAAAAGTTCTATAATTTCCAGCTTTCATTGCAGATTGTGACACCATGACAGTTATATTGACAGTTGTATTGATTGATTTTAATTGTTTTAATTGCAATTTTGGCAAAACCTCATCTATAATAACCAGCTTGATACCTTTACTTTGGTGGCATATTTAAATCTGCAGAATTTGCAGAGTGCTCAGAAACTAATAATGCATAAATATTAAATTAATGTAAATAAATGCAGCCCAAAACAGTAAATCTAATCTAAATTAATTTCAAGAATGAACAAAGTGCTGTCAATGAGTTTGAAGGTCTGTGTTTGAAAAAACAGAACGAACGGTAAGAGAAAGTATGATCTATATTATTATAGCTCTCTATATTAACCATATAGACTTTATTCAAGCAACAAATATACAAACATTTAGCTGAAAGATGCACAATAGACAATCTTCCAGACTTGGGTGAATTCATTATGTACATTAACAACAATTTGGGATAAATATAATGTAATTCAATGGAAACCTATGTGAGTGGCACGGCAGGATTTTGAACAGCCTGAAAAGCCTGAGTTGCTGACACCGACTGGTGAAACACGTGTGCGTACATAGAAAACAATTGTGTGTTTTGTCAAGGAGTGGAATGGTGTGGAACTGGGGCTTCTTGTCTGGTGTGCGACCCCGTTCATGCTGACCTTGGGCAATCCTTTTAGAGCCCTTCATATCAATGCAAGAGAAAATGCAAGTGCCCTTGAGTTAAATCAGAATATGGCCAGCATAAGACTCTACAGCCTTTGACATCCATTAAAATGAGGCACACTCATTCTGAAGCACATGCTTACCAAAATCAGAGTTGTCCCTCTTGTCAAAAAAGAGCTTGTTGCCCACACGCTGAACGATGATATCCCAAGAGTTGACTGAGCGTGTGCAGCACATCAGAGTTGCCAGGATGGCATCAGTGGCAAACACATTGCCCTGGGTTTTTGCCAACTGTGGATGTTATTTTCAGAACAAAATAAATTAGCATTGCCATTTATATTAGAAAAAAAGGACATCTATGAGATTGTCAGGCACAAGCAGCAATGACAATTGAAGTGGCCGCGTGTGAGTGTGCTTTGGAGTACCTTGCGGATCACAGGGTCATCAGTGGTGGTAACGGTGTGGAAGATCCGCTTGATGCTCTTGAGTGGTTTTTCGTTGCGTGTGGTGATGCGATCGAAAGCCTTGTCGTAGTGCTCAAGAGCTCCACAGCACTCACTGAGAAAAAGAAACTCAATCAAGGACTCCCTCAAGAGCAACTCGTACGAAATGATCTGTCAGTGACATCAGTAACGTCAGAGTGCTTACATGTCAAGCGGGTCGGCCACATCCATGTATCTCATTTTCATGAGCCTGGGAAAGTCCATCTCCTCCTTCACCTCCCAGTCACTGCGCACCTCCACAGAGGAGTCCCTGGGCTTCAGCTGGGCCTGAGGTCACGGGAGAAGAGTCCGAATGAATGTAGAATGATATTTAGCCAATGAAGGAGCAGGAAAGTGAAAAGCACCGAGTTTTGTACCCAGTTGATACTGAAACGCAATACTGAAACTAGGGCTGGGCAATATGACCAAAAACTTATATCACAAAAGGAGTCATTTTATTTCACAATAACATTATCACAATATAGTTATTTTTGCTTGAACCAAGTTGTTACATCTAAAATTTCTTATTAATTTGACTTCTAAATGGGTGCAAAAACGAATGCTAGTCTAACTAAAGCAAATTTAAAGTTCAAGCTTATTGAAGACAAATAGACAGTAATAAAATAAGAACACAAACTGTACCAACAGAAACTAATTATGAGCAATAGAACAAAGATACGAATGAAACCGTACTTTACAATTTTCAGGTAAGTCTAGCTATCAGAAATATTAAACACTTCATAAATAAAATTAATCCAATTTAAAAACAAAACAGAATAGTCTTCATTGTATGAATTAAATATAGATTAATCTTTATTAAATCTACAAAAGTCTTTGGTTAGATTATGTTACGACCCGGGGTAACACCTGTTCCCTAAACGGGATCTGTTCGCCTCTAGGTGGCGTTCTGGTGTGTGTGTTCTTTTCTCGGTTTGCAGGGTGGAGACAAGTGGCAGGTGCGGTGGATTACGTATGATGAGTTGACTGATAAAAGGATCTGTCCTCCGGTGTGGTGGCCTCGTTGGAGCTTGACTTCTCTCCAGCACCAGACTTTGAGCTTTCTTTATTATTTGATCTTTAGTTGTTTTCTTTTTCCTTTTGGGGTTTATTATAGTTTAAATTACGTTAATAAATGTTTATTTTGAGTTAACCTCTTTGTGCGTGGCCTCCCCATTTAATGTTGCGCTGCCTTGAGCCTGGTAGTTTGTAACAATTAATATTATTGTCACTTTAAGACCTAATGCACAGCTCCAATATAATGACTGAACACAATCTTGATTATGCACAACGTTCGATTGCACTCAAGAACTAACCAACTGTGTTTACATACATAATGCAAAGCAGCAAATTTTGAATATTTAAAGCACAATAAAGCTAGGAAAATAAACTAAATTATGTATGACCAGATCCTTGTGCATGTGAAAACAAATGTTCATTATTTTCATGATTATTTGAGCTTCAACTATTTCAAATTGCTTGTTTTTTTTAAGTACAAGGCTTAAAAACACAAGAAAATTATAAAATTTTGTGAGGACGCAGAACTAAAACGTCATATGAGCATAACCACCATAGCAATGATAAATGATTACTAGATCTTAGGGACGACAGTTTCATGAAGTATTTATGTAAACAGTCAGTAAATGTAAAAGGACATGAGAAAAGTCAAAATCTCCTTACAAATAATCTGCGATAAAGTGTAAAATGACTATTTAATTGAAAGGCTTTATGCTATATTAACTCATATTTAACATAAAAAAAAAAAACTTCTATGCAGTATCAAAATTGGTACTGCGAACTATGAAATTTCACTGAGGTATGAACGAAAAGTCAAATGCTGAAAAAAGACGATGGTAAAACATAATTGGAAGTAACCGTGTGCAAATTTTTTTAACTGAAATAAGAAAATGAAAGTGGAGGTGAAATGCTGTCGTGCTGGAGAACAAAGAAAAAATTAAAAGAGATGAAACGGATGAATTTCATACCTGCGACTTCTGATCCCACTTTTGCCGAACTCCAAATTGCTTCTGGAATTTCTTCTGCAAGCGCATACGGTCCCTATTCAGAGAAAGATGAGGGTAAGTGTGTGTTGACAGGTCACCCCCCACTCCCCACTGGTTAAGCAGAACTCACCTTTCCTTCTGCTTGGCACTCTTAGGCAAGGTCTGCATGTTGAACTGAGTAAGGGTCCTGCGATCTTTATCTCTCCGAAGATTCCTCTGTAGAACAGAAGCACAGAATATGATGGAGACTTAGAAATGAGAGAACAGTGGAGGTTAGAAGAGAAGCTGGAGTAAGAGAGAAAGAATGTAAATGTTCAGAAACCTACCTGAGCAAACCGCATACGGTTCCTCTGATAGGCCGTCTTCTGAGTCTTGGCAGTGTCCACCAACTGGAAGCTGGTCTCATCCTCCTCATGGAAATAAGCATACTGACTGCCGCCTCCAAACTGAGATGAGTATTTATCTAAACAGAACAGAGAACAACCATTTATGATTATGATTTACAACTGACTATAGCAAAAAAGGAAGGACATTGCGCTCACATATATAGCAACTGCTGTTGGGCGAATGCAAATAAAAATAAATGTGCAAGCAAACACTCACTTGTGTATCTCTTATCCTGGTATGTTGCACCAGTCCAGTCTGCTACCTGTGTACAAAAATAATTGCAATTAACTTTTTTGGGGGGAAAAAACAAAACAAAAAAACAATTATGATCGTCCACCTTTCAGAGTCTAACAACGTAATAGAATTGGCCAGGGAATAGTAAAGAGAATTCACCTTTCCCAGTCGGTCTCCCTTACTGAAAGGCTGATAGGGCATGTCTTTAAACTTCTCAGGAACAGCACAAGGACCCCATCCTGATGGGTTGTCCTGGATCACAGGTGCATGGAACTTTGCCATTGCCTTTAAAAATATGTACATAATTAGCAGTATAACATAAGGCACCACTCAAGTCATTTCTATACATTATATTTTATGGTATATACTTCTATTCTGCCTTCTGTCCCTTATATTTGAGCACTGGCTTCAGACTAAACATTACTAACATAAGCAGTGAATTGAGAGCAAAAATTGAATAATGCAAGTCAAAATTGTATGAAAGCATAACATATATTGACACAGTATAATGATACACAATGGATGGACAATATGACCTAATGTTAGCAATAATAAAAGCAGAACTGTAATAATATCAAAAACACAACTATGTAAATGTGGTGCTAGGCAAGCAGGTATTTAAATAACAATCATAGTCACAACATGGCTTTTATCATTGGAAAAAACGTGCAAGCAATACCCAACACAATACCTATTTTTTTTTTTTACAAATATCCTACTCCTTTTTATTCACATTCTCTTGTATATACCGTATCTGTATACAGGTTATTTTGTACATACATATTTTGTCTATCTGTAAAGCCGGTTCCGGACACATGACCTAAAGCTTTGTTTTCATTGGTCAGTGAGTATTCTTGGACTGACGAAACAAGAATAATCGATATACAGTACGAAATGAATGTTATTGAATGAATTCGACATAAAGAGCAAATTCGTTTGAACGTTTTGTCGCGAAAAATAGCACTTGGAATGAACAAGAATGCGGATACTCACATCTATGATCAGTGTGGCCACTGTGCAGTAGAATTTCTACGACAAAGATTTCACGAGCGGCCATGATGAAGTCTCACCGCTAAATAACTCACACACAAGAACCCTTCCGTCACCATTTGACAATTTTTACATTGGTAAAAGGCATAGGTTTTTATTCTACGAAAGTCGCTGACACTGTGTCGACAATGGAGTCTGTCTGTCTGTCTGTCTGACTGACTGTCTGTCTGTCTGTCTGTCTGACTGACTGACTGACTGCTGATGCTGACGTCTGACGACTGACTGACTGATGACGATGTTGACTGACTGACTGATGATGAATGACTGACTGACTGTTATCTGATGACGATGACTGACTGTCTGACTGTTTGACTGACGTTATGTTCTGCTGGACTGACTGACTGGCTGACTGACTGTCGGACTGATCTGACTGACGGCTGAGACTGTTGACTGGACGCACTGATGAATGACTGTTGATGGCTGGATGACTGTCTGAGTGACTGACTGTTGTCTGTCTGTCTGACTGACTGACTGACTGACTGACTGACTGTCTGACTGACTGTCTGACTGACTGACTGCCTGTCGAGGTCTGTGTGTGTGTCTGACTGTCTGACTGTCTGACTGTCTGACTGTCTGACTGACTGACTGACTGACTGACTGTCTGACTGACTGACTGACTGACTGAATGAATGAATCTCTGACTGACTGACTGTCGGATGACTGACTCTAGGCTGAATGTCTGGTGGACTGATACTGACGTCTGTTGACGACTGACTGATGATAGACAGCACGCGCCACCCCCCCCCCCCCCCCCCCCGAAGGATGTGCGCGTAACAAGCAGCTCTCTCAATTACCCGATAACTAACTAAGGGATGTCGCGAGCTTCAGTTTTTGCGTTGTTCTCGACTGTTATAATACACATCTGGGCATTTCAAGCGAAACCTACCTTTACTGGGTTCAAAGTTCGTATTGATTGAAGGATGCCACGATACTCACGGTCCGTCCCGACGGTGAGGTGAGGCCCATGCCCGTAAGGAACGCGTCATCAACAATTACCGAAACTTCCAAATAAAATAAAGGTTGCACATTTGCCGAATGGTTCATAAACACAAGCGCACCGCTCTGATCTTATTTGTATAGGAAGAACCAATTGATTTGACGGGGCACAACTAAAGTATTCAATAAAAAAAAAAACATTCGCCGCAAAACCAAACAAGCCAATTCACATTTTAAATAATAACATGGATCGGGTCTGTACATACACCATCTTTATTTATGTTTATCAGTGTCTGACTTATTCGTTGGATAAAAAAGGAACTCTTTTAAAATTTATGGAGATCAATTGACCACGTGGAGAAGAAACTTGAACTTTATCCGACATTTCTAGCGGTGAGAAGCTCTGTCTGGCCGGGGTTTTTTGTTTGTTTGTTTTTGACCTGTGTCATTCCTCGTAGTCAGTGCCTTTTGTGTCCCTAGTCTTGCCTTAAATTTTAATAAATAAATAAAAAATCTATTTCAAAGCTGTCTTAAACATAAATAACCCACATTTAAATTTTAAGAATATTGAAGCTGAGATGTTTTTATTTGAAACATTTACAGCATTTGAAGCCACCAGATAAATCACCATTTTTCCTGTGTCCCCAGGCTTGTGTATCTCATTCCATGATAACAACTACAAGTGTTTTTTTGTTTGTTTATGTTGTTATATTAAGTTGTATATCAGTAACTTCTTTCTAATTTATAGATTTCCAATGACTAAATTTATTTTAACAATTATAAATAAATTTGTTACGTCACACTAAACAGTGAATTAATCCCAGTGTGTCCTTATGTTTTTTCTTGCCAAATAACATGAATATCAGTAAATTTGCAAATCTTGGTGTTTTTGTAGTGTGAGAAAATAATAAAGTAAGTACCGTAAATAAAGGATGTATTTGTAACATTAACTTATTCAGCCTCTACAGTGTGAAACATGAAATATGGAAAAATGCATCCCCTACTGGCAGCTTCACTTGCTTTTCAACTCTCTATAAAAGTTCCAGTATTGTTTAAAATTTGATGAACTGTTTTTTGTTCTTCAGTAATGAATATTTTAGGTAGAAAGTGATTACTCTGGAGAGCCTCAAAACCCACTCAACTCCATTCATGTGCGTGTCAACAAGGCATGTGTTAAGTTGAGTTAACCGCAGTGTAGGCAGCACAGTTTGAGGATATGTTTGAGCCAAGATCCTGGCCTCCTGGAGATAAACACGTTCACACAAAAACCAAGAAGTCCCAAAAGACGGCATCATGCAAAATAATAAACAAGCGTTTGTTGAAAATACTTCAATGCCATCTATTCATTTGCATTGTGTTTGCACTCTTGTATATCTTTTTTGTATGCTCTCACTTTTCCAAAAACCTCCACTGGATTAATTTTTTTTATGTATGTAAATTGTAAATATGTTATCCTCACTACTAGCCCCATTGCATCAGAGCCATTTCCTTCACTCTTTACTACACACACAGTGATAAAAGGCTAAAGACCGGGCTGAGTTTATGCATTTCAGATCTCAGACTGTGCCGAGAGCCCTTGTAGTGTGAAAAGCTTCATGCATTTATTCATAGGGAAGATGCTATGATCCAAGATGATGTATAAAAGCGATGCTGAGCGCTCACTTGAGTGCACTACTCAGCGAACGGAGCCAGAATCAGCATAGACGGCTGTCCAACACAAACACACAAAGGTCCTATGGGACACACTGGCATTTCAGTAAAAATTGCGCTGTCTTTCTGTTCATTCAACGTGAAACTAATGAAGGCATTCATGTACAGACCCTGTCAAAGTTATAGACTGATGGTATTGTGTAACTTGACAGCTTTGATGGGATACTTGCTGAGACATTCAGTGTTAATTCTGTTGAAGAAACAATTCAGACTCTATTGAAAGGTAAGAAATTGCAGATTTGGACTGATTTAACAATCCTGTTAGGTAAACTTATTGGATGATATATGCCTTGAGGCACTGAAATGGTTTCTCTTTCCTGGAAATACTGCTTCTCCACTGGGTTTAGTTAGATTTGGGCCTCACAAATCCAGCTGCTTCCCTAAGTAACCCAGATCAACCGGTGACGTGGTTCTGGGGCTCCCTGTTGTCGTTCCCCCTACAGCTTCCTGTACGCATCTCAAAGAATACCTGCTGTGTGCTGTCTCTCATATCATCAAACTATTTTAGGGATTCTCTCTACTGGTATTTTACATCTTCTGTTTTATCTTTGGCACGATGGAAATGAGGCATATTTGCTCTCTTGCTCTCATTGGGAGAGATTGGGAGTCCATTTGATGTTTTAGGGAGCTTTTGCTAATGAAAGGAATTGCTCTCTGGACTGAGCACCACTTTATATTAGTTATGTGATTGATATGTGAAAGCAGAGCGATATCATCCTTCTTTCTCCTATAATGGCACATCTGGATCTGCAGTCACGCAAGAACAGTTTTTCCATTACACAGCCGAGGCAAAACAACACATTTGTGTTATCTTTAAACTGAGTGAGTGGGAAAGAATGTCAATGTTCATATTTTTTAATATTCTCTTTAATGTGCCTGCTAATGCCACACTGTGAAATCTAAGAAATTATTTATTTAACACTTGAGCACTATAGATTTTTTTCTACAGTTGGTGTCTTAATGTGACATGCTGAGATTTGTTAGACACATTTAACATAACGTTACAATGACAATTTTGTCAGCACGGCAACAGTATAGCTTTAAAAGAAACATTAAGTTCACAAACCATGTGTTGTATAAGATGAAACATTTCACGACTCTATATTTCAATAGTGTCTACGCTAGGAGCAAAATGGAAACTAGTGAAAAAAACATATTATTTGTACTCTCCCTCAGACTTCTTTGTACTTCATTGTACAAGTTATGAAGTGAAGTCAGCAGTAATGGGCTGGCCATCAAATAAGAATGAATGTTTAAATGTGACTATAGAGTGAGAGTACATGATGAAACCACAATTTGATGGCAAATGCTGTTTAGAATTAGTTTTAGAAGAGTAGAAGAGAAGTAAGAGACCATGTTCTACACTTTCAATTATCTGGTAAAACAGTGGCAATATTTTTGGGGTACACTCTTAAAAATAAAGGTGCTTTAAAAGGTTCTTCAAGCGATGCCATAGAAGAACCATTTTTGGTTCCACAAAGAACCATTCAAACAAAGGTTATTTAAAGAACCATCTCTCTCTTACCTAATCTGAAGAACCTTCTTTCACCACAAAGAACATTTTGTGAAACAGAAAGGTTCTTCAGATGTTAAAGGTCTTTATGGAACCATTTAGACAAAAAGGTTCTTCTATGGCATCGTGAAGCACCTTTATTTTTAAGAGTGTAATATTGCAACAAAACAGACTTGACGTGGAAAAATAAATATCAGTTCACAAGCTCAAATAGTTCAATTTTACCAATATAAATGTCAAAAATACAGTGGTGTGAAAAAGTGTTGGCCCCCTTCCTGATTTCTTATTTTTTTGCATGTTTGTCACACTTTAATGTTTCAGATCATAAACAAATTTAAATATTAGTAAAAGATAACACAAGTAAACACAACATGCAGTTTTTAAATGAAGGTTTTTATTATTAAGGGAAAACTAAATCCAAAACTACATGGCCCTGTGTGAAGAAGTGTTTTCCCCCCTGTTAACACTGTGGTTTATCACACCTGAGTTCAATTTCTCTAGCCACACCCAGGCCTGATTACTGCCACACCTGTTCGCAATCAAGAAATCTCTTAAATAGGACCTGCCTGACAAAGTGAAGTAGACCAAAAGATCTTCAAAAACTAGACATCATGCCGAGATCCAAAGAAACTCAAGTAGAAAAGAGAAAGAAAGTAATTGAGATCTATCAGTCTGGAAAAGGTATAAAGCCCATTTCTAACGCTTAGGGCTCCAGCGAACCACAGACAACAAACAACCCCCCCCCCCAACTGAGAGCCATTAATCACAAATGGCAAAAACATGGAACAGTGGAGAAACTTCCAGGAGTGGCCCGCCGACCAAAATTACCCCAAGAGCACACTGACGACTCATCCAAGAGGTCACAAAAGACCCCACAACAACATCCAAAGAACTGCAGGCCTCACTTGCCTCAGTTAAGGTCAGTGTTCATGACTCCACCATAAGAAAGAGACTGGGCAAAAATGGGCTGCATGGCAGAGTTCCAAAACAAAAATCGCTGCTGAGCAAAAAGAACAAAGGCCGTCTCAGTTTTGCAAGAGAACATCTTGATGATCCCCAAGACTTTTGGGAAAATACTCTGTGGACTGACGAGACAAAAGTTGAACTTTTTGAAAGGTGCGTGTCCCATTACGTCTGGCGTAAAAGTAACACTGCATTTCAGAAAAAGAACATCATACCAACAGTAAAATATGGTGGTGGTAGTGTGATGGTCTGGGGCTGTTTTGCTGCTTCAGGACCTGGAAGACTTGCTGTGATAAATGGAACCATGAATTCTGCTGTTTACCAAAAAATCCTGAAGGAGAATATCCGGCCATCTGTTCGGGACCTCAAGCTGAAGCGAACTTGGGTTCTGCAGCAGGACAATGATCCAAAACACACCAGCATGTCCACCTCTGAATGGCTGAAGAAAAACAAAATGAAGACTTTGGAGTGGCCTAGTCAAAGTCCTGACCTGAATCCTATTGAGATGCTGTGGCATGACCTTAAAAAGGCGGTTCATGCTCGAAAACCACTCCAATGTGGCTGAATTACAACAATTCGGCATAGATGAGTGGACCAAAATTCCTCCACAGCGCTGTAATAGACTCATTGCAAGTTATCACAAACGCTTGACTGCAGTTGTTGCTGCAAAGCATGGCACAACCAGTTATTAGATTTAGGGGGCAAACACGTTTTCACATAGGGCCATGTAGTTTTGGATTTTGTTTTCCTTTAATAATGAAAGCCTTCATTTAAAAACTGCATGTTGTTTTTACTTGTGTTATCTTTGACTAATATTTAAATTTGTTTGATGATCTGAAACAATAAAGTGTGACAAACATGCAAAAAATAAGAAATCAGGAAGGGGGCCAACACTTTTTCACACCACTGGAACTCAGGTTGTTGCCCTGTTATGGATGTTTAAAATTATGTCATTTTCATGGACCCACATGTCAGATTACATACTAAGTACATACAACAGTAGTTCGAGACCAGTTCTAACTATTAACTAGTTGCTTATTAGCAATTACATATTGGCAGTTTATTAGTGTTTATAAAGCACATATTAATTACATGACCTCCTACTCCATACCTAACCTTAACAACTACCTTACTAACTATTTATAAGCAGCAAATTAAGAGTTTATTGAAGCAAAAGTCGTAGTTAATAGTGAGAATTGGTCCCCAATCTAAAGTGTGACCATACTAAACCTGTTGGCATGTGGAATCTTCCCATTTTATAGCGATAAATCAAAGCTGACGGCTGGTGAAGTGTAAGATCAGAGCTCTGACCTATGAGGTCATCAGTGTGCACAGCTGGTTGCAGGGAGATAATAGGTGCAGAGAACCAATCAGACATCAACTGATTAAGAGTAATAGAAGTGTCTTGAGCTGAGCCAGGGAGGAAAGGTCAACGGATAATACAAACACACAAACAATTACAAACCAGAATTAAATGCAATTGTTTCCTCCTCATTTTATTTCAAATAAATGCCACTCTTTTGAGCATTGTATTTATTAAATCATTTTTGAAATGAATGAAAAATGTTAGTAATCATGCACGCATTCAACTGATCAAAATAGACAGTAAAAACATTTATAGTGCTACAAAAGATTTATATTTCAAATAAAAGCTGTTCTTTTGTATTTCATCAATAACCCTGGGGATATACATACAGATTGAGCAATAAAGACTGATGCTGAAGGTTCATATTGGAACACTGAAGATGAAAATATTACTTTTGTAATTTATTATATTTATACACAGCAAAATCCCCAGAGTTAAATCAACTCTGCTCAGAGTACATATTGTCCCAATCTACATAGTGTTAAAGTAACACTGAAGCCGAGTTCCCACTGTTGAGGATTATGCTGTACGTTGCATGTCTAAAAGCAGAGCAGTAGTTGTTCAGCTTCAACATGTTAACAGCGGTTTTCTTATTAATGCTCATCATCAGATTAAATAATTGCTTAATTATCCTTAACTTTAACGCGGCGTCAGTGTTGACTTGACCACTAGTAGATTGGGACATATTACTCTGAGCAGGAATTTATTTAACTCTGGGATTTGCTGTGTAATGATTTTAAAATTGACATAAAAAATTACATCCAAAATATTAAATCGAAAAACAGTTATTTTAAATTGTCTTGGTTGGCATAAGAGACGTCTTTCAAAAACTAGAATTAAAAAAACACTATTCAATTAAAACAATTTTTTTATTTACATCATGTCATTTTAACGTTTTAATGGTGTCAACTAATGACTAGTTTAGTGTAGGTGAACAGTGTAATGTAAATACAAGCTATGCAAAGCTGTGGACCTAATATCCTATTACTTTAATAACATTACCACTTGTTATAATTGATATTGCATTACATATTTTCATAGGTTCACTTCAGTTTTCAACAACCTTGTTTCTACTTACCTGCCACTCTATCTAATATCACCACATGAAACTTTCTTTCTTTGTTATTGTCTTCAGCCTTTTGGTCTCTTAGCAACATGAATCATTTCCTTTGAGGCTATAGAGTGAAGTTGTCTAGTTGCAAAATGTATTTGATTTACAATTTGGATTTCTCTCTTTCAACTTGCATTTCAGTGCACATGTAAATGTTGTTATTTTTGTTTCCGTTTATTCAGAGTGTTAAACTGAAACAAAACTTTTCAGAACAGCCTTTGCAGACAAGGAATGACTTTGGAGTTGAAATGAACATATAAGTGACATGTGGCCAAGTATGGTTACCCCTACTAGGAAACGAGTGCTGTGTGTACGTTACCACACACACACACCACACACACAAACACACACCACACACACACACCACACACACACACACACAAAACACACACACACACACCCCACACACACACACACACACACACACCAAACACACACCCACCACAAAACACACACACAACAACACAACACACACACCCCACACACACACCACACGGAGCAGTGGGCAGCCATTTTTATGCTGCGGCTGCAGGGAGCAGTTGGGGGTGTGGTGCCTTCCTCAAGAGTCTCACCTCAGTCATGGAATTGAGGGTGGAAGAGAGCACTGGTCATTCACTCCCCACTACAATTCATGCGGGCTGGAGAGGACTCGAATCACACGTTTGGGTTAAAAGTCGACTCTCTAACCATTAGGCCACGACTTCTCAATAAGGGTGCAAGTGAAAGTCTCAGAATCTCTGGAACGGCCAGCAGAGACCTCACCTTTCTCCGTGCATTTATTCCAGTAAAAGTGTGAATGTAATGAAGAAACATTTAGGACAAATTTCATTTCAGAAAAAAAAGAAAGAAAGAAAAGGAAACTGTCATGTGAAAAAAACCCACTTATTCTCATTACTGTAATACTATTATAAATATCACCTTGTCTGGACACAAAAATCAGTGCACAAATTAAATTTAATCAGCACACAAATTAAATGTAGTGTTCAGTGCTATAAAGCCTACCATTTGCAATTTTAATTATTTAAATAATTACAACTCGGCAATAAAAGAAACAGATATTTTCAGATGCTGTATTTTAAATATAATTTGGCAAAATCCTTTGTAAAATTAGCTTTACATATCTTTATTGGAAAGGGGTTAAACAATGTTTTGTATGCTTGTTCAATGAACCATAAACAGTTATTGCACATGCACCTGTGGAACAGACACTAACAGCTTACAGGCGGTAGGCAATTAAGGCCATAGTTACACTAACTTAAGACAGTAAAGAGACCTTTCTACTGACTCTGGAAAATACCAGAAGAAAGATGCCCAGGGTCCCTGATCAGCGTGAAAGTGTCATGGTCCTGCTGCAGGGAGGCACAAGGACTGCAGATGTGGCCAGAGCAATAAACTGCAATGTCTGCATTGTAAAACACATAAGACAATGCTACAGGGAGACAAGAAGGACAGCTTTTGCACGTCTTTGCAGTGGCAAACAACATGTAACCATGCGTCCCTCCAGTAGTGTCCAGGAACTTTCAAGTGTCTTGGAAGAGTGGAGTAACATCTCAAAGCTCAAATGTACAAAACTGGTGAAGTTCATGAGGACGAGTGGCCACATAAAATACTCACTGCAACTTTTGATACTTTGTTCAGGTACTCATTCTTTTTCTGTTCGTCAAATTTCAGTGAAACTTGCTAAATTTATGCCTCAGCTGCTGAGCTAGATAGATTGCATTACAGTAAAGAGAGCACGTTTTGTAATTGCAAAATTGCAATAATCAGAACTTGCAGGGAAAATGTGGGACAGTTCACTCAAAATTATTTAGATCAAATAAATCTGCTTGATTCATAAATTTTATAACCTTTTTTGTGGAAATTTTACGTTTTTATTACTAGACTTTCAATGGAGGGACCAGAAACTCTCTGTCTTGAAGATTAACCAAAGTCTTATGGGTTTGGAACCACAGGAGGGGGAGACAATGATGACAGGGTCCCTTTATAATTCTCATGAAATTAATGTCATAATAGAAGATTTTCATGTCTTAAAAAGGCTTAATTTTCTTCATTTTGGCATAAAATATGCTTTGGGAGTTTCATTCAGAACCACTAACAGAAATAAACACCATGCAAATCATTGGTTCCAGTTTTTTGATTGTTGTTGTTTTAAATTCCACAGTTTTGAAAAAGAACCATTTTTCAATTCTCAACCTTCTTGGAAACATGGGAAATGTCCCCTAGGCTCCATATAGCTCAGTAACAATAATTAAATTATTTCAGGTTTACAATAATTTGGTGACCTTGGGTTCCTTTTGAGCAGCTTGTATTTGTAAAGACAAACCCTATCTCTTCTCTCTATCCGTCTGCTTTTCGGAATATCATATCCCAGGGATCCCAGTTGCCCTGTATAACATTATGGGGATGTTCAAACACACAAGAGCATCTGAGAGCAGCAAACACCCAGGAATGTGTGAATGCAAAGGATGTGGAACGCCTTGCTCCAAAGAGAGAGACCGTAACAGTGAAAGAGTGAGCGGGGATGGAGACTGCATATAAATGTGGCTTTCTAGAGCTGGGCCTCTCTGGGAATTTGCCACAGCTCTGTGTGAGGAAATGTAGTGACCGCAGTATGTGTGTGTATTAGAGAGAGAGAGAGATTTTTTAAAGGGTGTGATTCTTCTAGAATGCCTGCTAAAAGCAAATGAAGAGCCACTTGTGCTAACAAAGACAGGACAGCTTTGCCTCACAAACAGCCATCTGATGTCTGTCTCACATCAGATGTCTCAAATTAGGCCCATTTAAACCCCCTCAGGCCTGCATTTGGCTTTTAATGCATGGAGCACTGTGTTGAATGGGACATTGATTAGTTGAGGTTTCAGTTAGAGGTCATATCAGTGAAATTGCATGTCCAAACATTCTTCCCTTGGATAAACTCCTCACAGAGGATGACGGCATTTTTCTAGGAGGAATGTGGGATTACCCGTAGCGTGTATCTACCTGTGCTAAGATCAAGAATCCTTTTTTTTTTTTTAAATACAGGTTGAAGGCATTTGGTTTTATTAATGGTTCTAGGAACTAAATAACTACTATTCAGCTCGGGTAAGTTCAGTGTTGTTTCAATTTAGTTCAGTAACTCTGTTCGTCAATTATGAAGCAAGTTCAATTCAGTTATATACAGCTCTACAGAAGGCAACAGTGTCATTATTCAACTCAAGTGATTCAGTTCTGTTCAATAGCAGGGCGAATGCAAAATTCATCAGTTATGAAACAAATCTTATTCAGCTATAAAGTAGCTCTACAGACAACAATAGTGTCATTTCAGTTAAGGTTTTGTTCACATCAAATAGAGTATAAAATTATAGCCTAAACTTGCAGCACGGTCAGTTTAATCTGATTTAGGAACTAATGACGCTAATAAATCAAACAAACTCATAGTTCTTAACCAAGAAAGTCTAAATAATATTTGATACAAGTTATCTGTTAGCATGGTCATTTCAATGATAGTTGCTTGGATGGCCATGCAGCCTTGAATGTATGATTTGAAATCTGCCATCTTTTGGGTGTTCAGTTCTGTATCCTGCTTGTTTTAAGCCAATCACAAGCCACAAATACACACACAATTCTTTACTAGCCACTATCCAGAGCTGTGATGTCAAAGACAGCATACATAAAAAAGCGCATGCTTTTAAGAGCCCTGTAAAAATTAAACGTGCACTGGCAACTTGTATATTATTAATATGTCATTATATTAAAAAAATTGCTTGCAATTATTTTTTATTGCATCAGAGTACTTATCCAAAAAAATACTAATTGCAGCCAAATGATGTATTTACAGCATCTACCAGCAGGGACAAACAGGGCTATGCAACCCAGCAAAACCTTGACTCTTTTTCTCCAACAGTATTGGGTTCCAGACATTTTAACATTTATTTGAGATTTGTGGTCCTCATACAGATTATTAGTGACTCAGCAAGAGGAAAGGAATGGGTTTGATGTGACAACTGCATTATTAATAGCTCACATTTAAAGCTGTGAGATCCGGGGTGTTCTGGTACTAAGCGTCTTTTGTTCCCTCCTCACATCCCTGAGCTTCAAAATCTTAAATTTGAGGTGAAAATAATGATGAATGTCTAACTCAAGGTGCTTTTGTGTTCATGTTAAATGGTGAGAAATGACTTTTATGTGTGTATGTGTCTGGAGTGTTTGGTCAGACTCCATTAACAATGCTTGGTCTGCAGGTACAATGACAACACCATGAATCAAAGCCCATAAGCCTGAGGACTGTGTGTGTGTGTGTTTGTGTGTAAGAGAGATGGCAGTGCTTTTTGAAATATTCCCCCGCTGGCTGATGTAATTACAGTTCACACAAACCCCCTTTACAGAGAATAGCTGTGATTTCTCACCATTTAACCTATTATTTTATTTCCATTCAAGTGCACTCCTCTAAAATACTTACAAGATTCAGTACTTTGAAAAGCAGCTACATGGCTGTTATTTAGGGAAGTATTTAGATTGTTAGCTGGTCATCCAAAACTAGTTAGCTAATGATATATTATAGTCTCTTTACAGTATGTACATTTTTCATAGTTTTAACAGTGTTGCTTTGAAGTTGATGAATTTAGAGATGCTGATTCCATAAGATGGTTTTAGCATGCTTGGAACATTAGCCTTAGACCACAATGTCCACAATCCCAAACTGTAACTGCACAAAACTGCAATTCTTGCCCAGAATCAGATACAGTTTGATATGGCTTTCCAGCTTATTCTGCAAAACGGAAGTGAGCTATTTCTCTGAAATTTTATAAAGAATAGTTAACCTAAAAAATGCAAATTTGCTGAAAATGTACTCACCCTCAGGGAATTCAATCTCATTGGGAACAGATGTGGTGAAACTTTAACATGACATCGCTGGCTCACCAATGGAGCCTCTGGCAGTGAATGGAGCCGGAGAATGAGAGTACAAAAATCTGATAAAAACATACAAATCAGAAGTAACACACAACCGGAAGTTCATCAATAACATCTTGGAATGAACATCTGGCATGTTGTAAGAAACAAAAACATTATAAGCATTTTAACTTTAAAACCGATGCTCTGGTCAAGATCCAGTTTTGTTAAATCCATCCTTAATCCTCAGTGAAAAAGATGATCTCCTCTTGTGCCACATGAAAATCCAGTCACAGATTTGTTTAGAGCTGTTTTGGACTGTTTTGCTTTATAAAAAGATGCCTTTGTTTTTTTTCCTTTTTTGCCTTTTTTTTTTTTTTTTTTTTTTTTTTTCTTTGTGCCTTTCTGTTTGATCTGTACTGTCTTATCCAATGAAGGCACAAAAAGGCCAAAAATATAACTTAAAAATTATTAAGTTATGATTATTGTAATTTCATCGGCTGTTTGGACAAACTTTCCACTTTATTTATCTTAACCATAACTAAAAACATTCTGTGGTAAATTCTTGAATATACCAGCCCAGACGTGTCTGACATAAACATTCAAAAGATTGGCCACTACTGAAATTCTAGAGAAGTCTCTAATACGATCTTGGATACCGGATGCCATCAGTGTGTGTGTGTGTGTGTGAGCTGTAGTCTGAGCCAGTGGAGCAGATGTTGGGTGCTCAGCTTACAAATGACTTTGGAGGATTTCCCAATGAGATGTGGAATGGCTTATTCTCCACCGAGATTTCAAAACAAGGGTCTAAAAATAAAGTCTGTGCTAAGTCTCTCATCAGTGAAGACGATAAAAGCATCAGTCGTGCAGCCCACAGATTCAGCATGCAGAAGGATTGTCAGCGTGTGTTGGAGTTCAGTGTTTATTTGCAAAATATTTGCATTTCACAAAATTTGAATTGAATCCACCCAAATATGAACATTTGGTTTTAACATCAGGGATGACAAATCCCATGGTTCTTGAATATCCCAAGAACCATGGATGCATATTATATTATCATCTGTCTTACAAGTATGTGTTGTGACATTCTTAATTAACAAAGAAGGAAAGAAAACTTTTTTTTTCTGTGCAGTAATATTTTATTTAAACTATACATGCCGTGTTAAAAAAAAGTCAACAAAAATATTCTTAAACAATGACTGTAATTATTTACACTTTCACAGTACAGCTTTACAATATCTACACATTAAAATATTCCAGAAAAGAAAAGCTGTATTCCAACTGCCAATGTTTGCACAGTATTAAAAATAAAGACCAGTCTGGTTTCTTTGCACATAGAGTAGTGACTGAACATTAAAGGCTTGAAGTCATTTATATTGCAATATACAAGGCAGCTCAACACAGGACAACCTGAACCAAAGCACAGGATCAACTCTCTCTCCTTTAATAAAACTGAACTTTAGCAGGTGATGATGCGCCAGTCTCCGCTCAGCTGCTCTAATACAATCAGAACATGTAAACAAACATGAAGCTTTGGGGGTGCTTTTTTTTTTTTTTTTTTTTTTTTTTTCGGTGGGGGGGGAATTCTCTCTTCTGCGGGGGGGCTCTCCGGGCTTGATCAGGCAAGTTTCCCCTCAATATACTGAAATTCCCAATAATTTCAAACAAACTTTGAGTCTCTAATCGTAGATGACCCTCTCTAAAAACACTCAAATTTCGATTTGACCCCATTAAATGTTGTGAAATATAGTGAGCTGAGAGTCAGGTTATATACATTTTAGATTTACAATACATTCATTACATGGCATGGCATCATCGCAAATTAGCACCTTCCAGAAATGCATAAGAATAAAATGGCAGGTCCAGCCATATTATGGTCTTCCCATCCAGGGCCGTAACCACTGAAAATATTGAGGGGATGCACCTGCCCCCACTCCAGATATTCAGATTACTGGTCAGTTGGTATGGATTTTGCAATGACCGTTTCCTAACATTTCACCCTTGGGTTGCATCTCTGCTCATATCCAACCAAAAATTATTTGTTTGATGTTAGTGCAATGTGGAAAACCAAACTGCGCTCTCATTACTTTAATAAGGCACACAGATATACTGATCCAGGTAAACTTACCTTGAAAATATCCACACTTAAATAGTTGTATATTCACAATAACTCGATCACTGGCACGACTCTGCAAGACACACTGGTAGGTATTGCAGTGACTGTACACTTATAGTGAGTATGCAATTGAGGCCTCTGTTCTTTTAAACAATGTATGGAGCTGAAGTTGGGTTTTGTCACAGAGCTGAAAAGTGGTTTGTAGTAAGGAATGTGCTGTTTGCAGTTTTATGTAATACTTTGCCCAGGAATCAAAAAGTAAGCTTTCTGAAATGGTTTAAACTGCAAGAAATATTCAAGAACGTAAAAGGAGACAAAAATGGTCTTGCACTTCATAGACCCAACAGCAGTACTTGGCATGTAGGAAAGGAGAGAGGTTAATCAATGATCTGCCTTACATCATAGCTGAAAGTTGACTTTATGGGATTACAAGATTCCCAGTGATTTTCTGAAACTAAAAATGACCAAAGAGAATAATGTACATTTGACCAGCGTGATCCTGTGCTGAGCCTGTGGGTTTAAAAGCTTGATGCAGCTTGACACACAGAACTGTTGCATGGAATGCCACACTGGAGTCTGTTAAACATTGTCACTGTCTACACTTAGCAGCACAAATGTTGAGGGCACTTTTACCCTGTGAGTTTTAAAATCAGTAGTCCAAGCAGGAGCCCTGGACATTTCTTTTGCACGCAGAAATTATTAATTCATGTCTTGACTTCTGTGTCCAAACACATCTGATGTTAATGCACCTTAAATGGGATTTAGTTTAATGACAGCGATGACTCAAGCTTGTTCTCAGTTTACTAAAAAAAAACATGGTCAATGAATGCACACTGGTTAGCCCCAGGGACTAATCAAACACAGACACGCAACATGTCCCTTTCACTCTGTCTGTCTTCTGGAGAGATATCCAAGCAAGAATATCATATTTTCCAAACAGTCTAACAAATATGGTTCACATTGATGGGGAGAACAGTGCATAGGGGAGCATACGCTGCCCGATAGCCGCAGCAACTATGCAGCTGCTTTATGCTGCATGTCAGCTGTGACCTATGACCCCAGGCGTCCCTGCCGCCACTCAAGCGTGACAGGACAACGTCATTGAGAAATAGCACAACTACCCGAAACAGAAGCTCTGGCATCCGATTCATTTCCCTTCATAGGGAACAGAGACTGGCACGCCATATCTCTGCGGGCCAAACACTTTTACTCCCACTGTCCATTCATAGAGTAAGATCCTGCTAAGCATTTCAGTAGCTATACTTGTTTACAGCCCTCATTTGTGCAGTCTGTGGTGCAAAGCCATTGGGTTTGGCTGGCACATCGGGCTTTAACGATGCTGTCCGTTTGATGGATGTTCGTGGTAAAGACCCATGACCACTGTAGCTGCTCTGCCGGGACATGGAAGGTGTCATAGCCATTGGTACCCCGTGAGAGTCTAGTCTAGTGGGTGGGGTAGGGGTTGGGGCCATGAACCCACCTCTGTTCAAACTAGGTTGCCGGGACACTATTACCCCGCCAGGTGAGTGCAGCCCTTTGGGCGGCGAGGAAATGGAGTGTCGCTGGGATGAACTGCGGTGATACCGCTGTCTCTCGAGAGTGCCCATCTGCCCTGTGGGCGATGTTGGTGTAGTTGGCACATCCAGTCTCTTGGTTGGGCTATTCCTGGGTAAAGAGGAAGAGGGAGAGTACAAGGAGGCCTCTCGGCTTGGGACTTTGGGTGGAATCTCCGTTGGGCTTACAATGGGTTCCAGCATTAGGTGCTGTCGGGATTTGGGCATCTCCACCATGATAGCCTTGGGGTTGCTTTCATTCAGGTGCTTCAATAGGTCATTCAGTGTGTTCTTGGCATCCACAGTACGCCGCTGGTCTTTACGGCCAGATTTGGAACCATGTTGATCACTATTCTGGATCTTCTTTTCTGCCTGAGGCCCTTCAGAAGTACTGAAGGCTGCCCTGTTCTCATGTGTGGCATTGGGCAGTACCACAGCACTGGGGATGTGGGGGCTGCTGACAGTGGAATGGGGTGGGGGACTGGAAGGAAGGTACTGCTGGCTTTTGGGTGGCCCATCTTTACGGGAGCCACTTATCTTTCCATGAGCTCTCTCCCATTGGTTCTTAATTGGCTGAAGGCTCTTTTGTTGCAGCACTGGTGTGGACTCGGGTGTAGGCAGTGCTGCTAGTTCTGGTGGCTGCCCACTCAAGAGCATCGTCTTAGTGTCTCCGGTGGTTGGCACCTCCCTCCCATTGCTCAACAGGTTGGTGTAAAGTTTGGGAGTATCCATATTGGGTTGGTACTCTTTCACAGGACTGTCAAACAGACCGTTGAGCTTGGCAAAGCTGCCAGTGGAATCAGTGCATGACTGTGCTGACTCTGCATCTTTTTGGATCTTGCGTGGAGTGCGAAGGAAAGCATCTCTATAGCAGTAAACGACCATGCCAGCGATGAATGCACCGAGCAGGAATGCAGCTAACACACAGGAGATAAGGATATTCATATGCACCATCTGGTTAGATTCACCTGCTTGTATTTCCCACACACCTGCAACACAGATAGCCAAACACCATGTTAACTCACTCGCACAGTTGATCACTGAACAACTCTCTCTTTAAGCAAAAAGTCCTTTCCCCCCCGCAAAGGATGCTCAACAATTTGGTGTGAATCGAAAGCATACAACTGTTATTTCCAGCATTTTAGAAGCTTTTTAATTAAATCTACCTAGCAAGAAATTCAGAAAATACAATGAGATATCCTGTTATTATATTAGTAAAGGAGGCAAATTAGTAAAGAGGTGTGGTGGAACATTTTATTGCACATGGGTTGCAGTATCAGGTGAGTTAGTATGTTGTTGTTTTACATGAGAGCTTTCCCAAAGAGAATTAAGCCCGCTGTCTTTGTTTAGTACCCGGGGGTGAGTGTTGTTAGTGTCGGCATATATTCGAAAGAGTTAGTTGGTGAATAATGTTGCTCGAGAGGTGCTTAAAAGTGTTGCTTAGTGGCAAGGCCTTTGGAAGATTTCCTAAAACCCAAAACCATGGGCAGAGAAAGAAAAGGATGAAAGAAGATAAAGATGTAGCCATTTAAGACAGATTGAACAAAAAATGTCAAAGAAAATGCATTAAACGAATATATATATATAAAATAAAGTTAAACATGGAGGACAAATAATAGTAACATAAAAGATTTATAAAAGTAGGGAAAAATAAAAATAAAAAGCTTTATACGCTGATGGAATCTAAGTATAGCTGCTTGTATCATCTCAATACACTTCAAGACAACTAGGCATTGTGCTGACCCGAAAGTTTTCAAGAGCACTTGCACTCGGAGTCTGCATCCCTACTTTGTTAATGTAGTGTGACTGACTGCAGTATTGCTTATCATGCCATTCTGGTAAGGAATGGGCTGCTATCAGAGATGTATGCACTCTCTCAGTAGACTAGCAGCACTAATAGCAGCTATTACCTAGAATTCCATGCAGCAGTGCAGAGTGCTCTGGTCAAGGCCTTACCCTCCAGCACACCTGGTATATGCTCAACAGAACGTGAAGTGGCTGGGTCATCTTGGAGCACAAATTTCCGTGAGCCAAAGAGTTGGGGAATCTGAGTGGGGATGGTTTGGGGTGATTGTATGGGTTCAGAGGTCGCGGGCACTGTGACTGACGATGATGGCAACTCCATGTCTGTAGCGACAAACAAACTGTTATAGAAACTGAGCCCATGATAGGCGCAACGTAACGATTGGGGTTAGTGCATACTGACAGGATGTCATATGTCAGTTTATAGGATTCATTGAGGCAATTTTTTAGAGATTGACTCTGATGTTATGAACCATTACAGGGAAGTAATGGCTGTGCAGAGTCTCAGGTAAGGAAAATTTCAGCCTGAGAGGAGGGAAAGGATGAAGATTATCTCTAATAGAATGAGGAGACGACAATATAGTCCAGGGAGATGATAAGGTGGAGGCAGCACATATCCATGCAAGAACGAAAGTATGAATGAATGAAATGATGGACAAGCTGGTGCTGAGAGATCAGGTGCCTCTCAATGATAATATGATGAAAAGCACAGGAATAAGGGTAGGTGCAGCAGTAGAGGAGAAAAGAAAGGGAGAAAGATGAACTCAAGGAATGAAATCAGTGCAGTACAGGAAACTAACCAGAGGTTGGGTCGCCATATGATTTGAACTCTGGCGCTGATGTAGTGGCCAAAAATTCTAAAAGAATTAAAGGAACAGGAAATCAGTATAAAATAACAAAAATAAAAGTCTGAAATTATAAAAATGCTAAAATAGTTTTTATTAAATTACAAAATAATAAAAAAGTGTTTGTTTTCCTCTGGTTTACGCTGTAACGCTCTTTCACTTTCTGTAATGTTAAGGCGGGAGCCTACACAATGTATGTGCAAACATGTGAGTGTTTAATTGTCAGAGAAATTAGTATGATGTTTTTTTTTTTTTTTTTCTCTCTTTTTTTTTTTTTTCTGCATATGTGTTACTTTCAGGTCAGCTGAGAGTGTGAGGGGGTTATTGACGTCACAACTTCTAACTAATGTTTCTGAAAAGGGGCACGTGTTGATGAGCTCACCATGACAATCGCCGAGGTGAGCTGTGTTGCCGTATTCAACATCTTGCTCATAACCAGTTCTGCAAAACAGGAAAAAGAGTAATAAGATATTGCGTTTGTACTTAGGATGCAAGTTTTGGCCATCATCATTAATATATACTGTATTGCCTTTTTTTTTTTTTTAAACAGCAGGTATCAAAATATAAAATATATGTTTCATGAAGAAAAGTGGAAATGATAACTGTTAAGTGAGAAGAAGAAAGAATCTAGCTCAGTTTTGTAGAAAATCGGTTGCCAGTGATGATTGTTCAGTTTAGTGTTCTCAGTATGTCCTCCTTGCATTTTCTAGTTAAATCTGAATATTTTTGTGATTGACTTACTGCACAGCTGCAGGAATGCGCTCACAAGCTCCATGTGACATCCAGCCACAGTAGGGGTCTCTAGATCCAATACAAGACCTGCAACACACCAAAAATATTGTTTATACCAACACAATATGGAAAATAAACACACTACACAATGGTTAAAGAGGTTTTGTGCTGTTCAGACTACAAAAATTAAACATACTTGAATTGCATATGCCAAAAAAAAATTATTTTGCTGCCTGTATAAACAGTGTTGCATTCAGGACTCACTTTTGACAGGAACTGTGTCGTTCACAGCGGCTGAGTGGTATTCTGACCACACAGCTGGAAAAGGCCACATAGAGTGTGTGGGTGTCTTTATCTAGATGGAAAGACAGAATTCGCCGATCGTCCTCATTGCTGGATAAACACCTGGGAGGAAAACAGAACAGACGGAGGAAGATGGTGAAGAACAGATAAATCACATGTT
>JADLZN010008840.1:177500-429576 GCA_018155175.1 Sinocyclocheilus anophthalmus | reverse complement strand
AAATTATTAAAATAATCATTATCAAATAATCACTATCATTATCAAAAAAACATTGTATATCTTCTTTTGAATTGTACATATGAAGGAAAGTCATACAGGTTTGTAAAACACAAGAGGGAGTAATTGATGACAATTGTCATTTTTGGGTAAACTGTCCATTTAATGGAACAGTTAAGCAACCAAATTCATTACTATTCCCCTCCAAATCTATTCCCCCTCTGGTTTGCATCTGTCACTCTGTGTCTCTCCCTTCCTCATTTGTTTTCTCTTTGTACCTCTTCCTTTCTCTTTATTCACATTCCCACACATAACAGCCTCTCAAAAGAAGAATCTCTGTTGACATTCATCACTCATTTACAAATTTGCAGGGGAATATCATAGCAATTTGCACCCATACGACTCCCCCTCACACTTACTTTTTTCCTCTTTTACCAGCTTCTCCTGGCAGGAAGTTTTAGTTCTCTTTCTCTCTCTTTCCAGGATGTCATGCAGAGGCCAGATATTTAAAGAGATGAGAGCTGCTTTCTGAAGTAGTGCTTGAGAGAGACGGCAACCTAATTCCACCCGCTAGATGAATGGGAGCTTTTAGTCTGCGTCCCCGTCAATCCGCAAGCTTTGAAGTGTGCCAACTTCACAAGAAAACGCAACAAAAAGACAGGGGGATGGAGGGTGAGGGAGTAAAGAATGAAGGTGTAAGGTGAAAGAGAGAAAGTTGATGTCTCTATTGAACATGGGAACACGTTGCGGCTACACGCCACCCTCTCTCAAGCGTCGAAAGAGAACAAACTGTGCGTCGGATTCGGAGCAAAGATATAATAAGAGAGACGATTGAAAAATTCCCGTTCCACTGTTACTGGGAAATTAGAGAGCAGATGAAGCTGTAATTCTGATTAGGGCTTTTTCACGTTTCGACAGCTGTTTTTGCAGGCCGTGTGAGAGTTAGCCTACAGCACACTGACTCACTCTCTGATCTGAGAAGGAACGTGAAGATTTCTACTAGTTAAACTGCTAAACCATGACATGCTTCAACCTTTGGACTATGAGCAGCCAAAGAGACACCCCAGGCCTCACAATGTATAAATCTGTAAATAAAAGCATGTATCCTTATGCATTCATGTGTATAAATGGAGCAGGTCACTATTGGTTGTCGCCGAAAAGGCCGGTCTGGGACATGGGGGCGTTCAAGAATCGGGTCTTGTCCGTCTCGCGCATGTCAGCAGTCACAGCCAGAAATGGCGCTCCCACACCACCATAGTGGACATCAGATGACACAGAGACCGCGCCGTAACCTTCGTCGCTCATGGTGCGAGGTCCGCCGGTAGCGGCGCGAAGTTCTCTCTGAACTTCCAGGTCGTGACCACCCTCGTGCAGGTCTTTCAGTGCCTTGGCCTGATGAACCTGCAGTAACACTGTAGTGTGTAAGGCGGAGGCAGCTTCTACACCGGTCGTATAGGCATCGCTGGCCAACCGAGTACCTACAGACCCGGGAGAGGAAGCACGGTTCTCCCTGCCGGTTGGAGGAGGTATTAGGACACAACTGCATCGCAAACCGACCGCTCCACCGGGGGGACCCTCGTAACCCCCTGACTGCCCCACCATCGGGGGTGGTGAGGGAGGAGGATCCAGCAAACCAGTTTCCGGCAGTAAAAAGGTGCCGTCCATGACCTGTTGAGCTCCTCATGCACATCCGGGAAGAAAGGCACCGAGGCGGGACGCTGAGAACCAGCACGGACCACCCCGAGAACCAATCGTGCAACCTTGAGGGCTCGGGACAAGGTGAAAGTCTTCACTCGAGCCCTACCCCTACGGAGGCCCGGGAAAGCATAGCCATTATTTATGGATCCGATCCTGGCATTGCTACGGTCCCGGAGGAGAGAAGCGCAGCCGAATCTTCCTCTCCAGAAAACTCTGGCTCACCCTCCAATGCTGCAACCGACATCCGATCGTCAGGAGGAGCCTCGGAAAAAACAGGTGGTACCCCCCAGGAGGGTCCAGCCTACTCTTTTTGAGAGCTCCGCTGGTTTCGAAGTGCCGGCGGCTTGGGCATCCCCGGAGGGGAATTACTCACCGTGACCGTAAGACCAGTCCGACCACCGCTAGAAAAAGGACGCCCCCGTCTGCCACCAGAGGGAACCCCAGATCTAAGCAGTGGCACGGTGCACTCCGCCCCCTTGCAGGTAACGGAATCCGGTCCGCAACTCCGAGATGGTCAAACCCCCGCCATGGGAGCATGAGCCATCCACGAAAGCCACCTCAGCGTGCTTCATGCCCAGGCACGAGAGGCAGCGATCATGACCATCACCCAGCGCCAGGTAACGACCGCATCCAGAACGCCGGGTGATACGTTGTCTATAGCAAGACCCACCTCGTCTTTACAAAGACGTAATGTCAAGTTCGCCACGCAACATCGTCTTTAAAAAGACACACCCGAAATTTCTCTTTTAGGGAAAAAGCTCTTTTAGCATGCTGAAGCGCACAGGGGAGATGATCATCTGCAAAACAAACAGGGGGTAGTGCAGCCTGATATGTCCAACCCACACGACATGGGAAACCACCACCGCTGAAACGCCGTACCGCCAACACGAAGAGCTCTCAAAAGCGTGCTGAACTCTTCAGTCTGTCGTACGCTAGAGTAGTCAGGACGGATGATGTGATCGCTGGTGTTTTGCCCAAGCGAAATAGCGAATATGCGCTGCACCTGCTGCCTACTTATACTCACGCAGTAATCAGCGGCAGCTGGATGCAATAATCGCATGCCAATGTGCATTGGCTCGTTTAGTTTACACTTCAAGTGGATTGGTCTCTCTGAGATTCCAATTCGTTGGTCACCGACGTGACGTCGAGATTTTTTGGGTATCCGACGAAAGTGGGAAAGAGGATTTAGGGGGAATCAATAAATTCTGAATAATTTACTGTAATTGTTTGAATAATATGTAATCATGTAATCCATAAAATTTAGCATTTATTAATAAAATAAAGTGTAATCTAATTACAGGTAGTTCATTTTTGGATTCTTGATTATGTAATCCAGAATACAAGTAATCAGTTGTTACTAAACAGCATTTATGTTCTTCATGTTCGTTTTGTGGTTTTTGATGTGTCAACTTTGAGCGACCCATATCCTTTCCATTACATGGACTCAGTGATGGATTATTTGCCTAAAAATTGTTCATCTGAAGAAAGAAAGTCATAAACATCTGGGATGGCATGAGATGTAAATGATGAGAGGATTTTCATTTTTGAGGAGAATCCCTCGAAGGTACAGTTGTTGCACTTTTTCTGAATTTCCTCTGCATATCAAGTTAATAAAGGAGAAAGATTGTTTACATAAAACACACACACACACACACACACACACACACACATCATCATCTATCACTAAACTATGATGATTAATTACTTGTTATAATGTGTTGTAATATTGTTATAACAATGTTAATTATAATTTGTTGCTCACTCTCAGTCAGGATGGGGTGGAGAGGGCCCTGTTTTGTGCTCTGCCATGCTTCAGTCGCATGCAAGATTGAGTGTAGGTGTACAAAAAGGGAGCTGTTGTTGATTACTCATTACTTAACCTGTAATGTGTTCCGCCCCCTTTGTCTGCATGTCGCTCCTCCGTTCCCTCCTTCCACTCTTTCATTCTTCTCCCAAATTAATGGAAAAATATTCCTTGCCCCAGGGTAGCGCTGAACTTCTCACTCTCTGCATCCAATTTAGAGCCACTACTCCCTGTGATGTAACCCAACAGTCCCACCTCAGAGGAGAGGCCACAGAGGGAGAGAGGTCGAGAATGCATCCCAGACCTCCGAGGATACACTTCTTAACCCTGCTATTTAAAGTCCAGTAACTCTTTATGAACATTGCCGTTTGGAGCAATTAATGCTGGTTAGCATCTGTTTCCCAAAGAATGCAAAGGAGAGGCCGCCTCGAGCTCTCGCTATGCCTCGCTTTCGACTCAGTCAGCAACCGCTTCAGCTGATTGGCTCCTGGAATACTTTAAGCTGTGGTTATAATGATTGATGTTATCTCGTGAATGCCATATTGAAGAATGGAAAAATTATTCATATGGTCAAAATTTTTGCTATGAAAATGAAACTTTGGGGAATTGTAATATAATTATATATAATAGAATTATAAATATAATATATATTAATATATATATATATATATATATTTATCTATATATGTTTTTCTTTTTATTTATGATTGCGAAGTATCTGTAAATAGATAAGTAGTACCTAAGACTGAAAATGTTCATTTTCTGACATAAATTTGTGAATCCGTTCACAGCAGGCATGTGTTAGGTTCAGTACCTCAGAACAGGGTCATCACAATGAGAAAGCACTTGATCAGATGCTCGGGAAACCTTGACTGTGTTCTGGATAGTTCAGCACAGGAGTCCTGGCGGATTGAAGCAGGAGTGACTTCAATCTCAGGCATGACTTCATGCCAAGTTGTCACACTTTGCAGGCCGCATTCTCTTTACATTGGTACAAACACACTGGATACAACGCAGATGGAAACCACCATCAATGCCGTGCTTCAGAGTGAATGCATATTGCTTATGCTTTGACATAATCAAGGGGTTCTGCGAGTTCCCATCATTATGGTTTGCTTTATTTTCTTGAGCCCAAAATGGGTCTCAATCACTCTGTGTGTCAAAAGGGAAGTGCGGCGAAGCCTGGAAACATGTAATGACAAAGAGTGTGACGATGGATGCTGATGATTGAAGATTGATGACCTAAAGCAGGCAGTTTTAATTAGAGGAGGGGGGTTCTGGCAGGGTGCTTGGTTAGCTCCTGACCCCTATGTGTGTGTGTGTGTGTGTGGTGTGTGTTGTGTGTGTGTGTGTGGGTGGGTGACCCCTGAGGCCAGTCTTTATGTGATTGTGTGTCTGTGCAACATCAGGTCCATTATGAGCTGATAAAAACTCCTCGGCCAGCACCCATCCATCATGTCCCGCCTCTAATCAGCATGTTTGTCACTGTAACTAAACAGAACCCTGAGCCGCGCCGTCACGCGATTGGCTGTGACAGGCCGAAATAAATCTGCCTCCAGCCAATCAGCGGCAGGCAGCCGAGCGTTACGAGCGAGGTGACAGGCGCTTGAAGTCTCAACCGGTGCGAGATTAGGAGAGCCAGGGCCAACCTTAGCCCCGGAGGAAATTACAAAACAGCCAGCAAAATGGCAACCGTGTTGGAACAGCTCTAGAACTTGCTTCAGAGGCGGAGAAGGTTTGCACGGCATTTTATAGTTAGGCTACAGACAGTTCGATTTGGTCTCTTGGTGTAGAAGCACGCATTCGTGTTGTGTTCACTTTCATGGTTGCAGTTACAATGTAATGTAAACACTGGACACACACAGATCTATAGTGTGACTGTGGACGTCTCTCTAAATCTCTGGGTTTGGGACTTCTTAGCATTTTTCTTTTCCATGTTTCTGCAGTCAAACCACAATTTTAAAAATGTTTTTTTTTTTTTAAATACAAAGAATATTAATTGATTTATGAATTGGTGTTCTACTCTGATTTCCTCTTATTTCAGTGGAATGGTGAATATAGCTGTAAATCAAAATGTTCAAGCCAATATATTTTGTGAATAATGCAACCGGAGCTCATGTTTTACAAGGTGGCAATTTTGTATGAATTCATAAAATGTGATTTGTTGAAGTATAAAGATGTAAGTGAAGTGTGCAAAATTAGACACCAGCTCTCCAAAATGTAAAATAGTTACTAATTGCCATGAGAGGATGTTGGAATAATGGCTTAAATGTTGGTCTCTTTATCACACAATGCTATCGTATGACTTGGAATACTAATATGCTTATAATATGACTTTGGTATAGATTATAGTCAAGTTTTTATCGTGTCCTTTTTTGAGATGACATCCACATTATTCACTTTTATTGTATGTAAAAGAGCAGCTTGGACATTCTACAAAATATCTCCTTTTGCGTTCTAAAGCAATCGGGGTGAGTTTCATTTTGGGGTGAATTAGCCCTTTAATTATAGCCATTAACACTGTGTTAATAACGATTCTGGAAATATTTGTATTGCCATCTATTGAAATTTGATGAAACTATGAAAAATACTATTTAAAATATATTTTGAAGATTGTGATAAATATGTTAATTTTCGGCAACCGTACACAGCCTACAATTATGCTGATGATGAAGTTTATTCTGAACATATTTGAAATTATGAAAAATACTATTTACAATTTTATTTTAAAATCTGAAGGTTGTGAAAAATGTGCACAAGCTACAGTTATGCTGATGATAAACTTTATTACTTGGTAGAATAATTGTTTATTTCTGATAAATGTAACATGATTTTTACTATATTGCTGATAATACAATTGTTATGCATGGACTATGAAATTGGTTAAAAAGTACTGCATAATATTTTGGTGGCACTATATTTTACAGTCCTGTTCCGCGTGAACATATTATGTACTTATTATAACAATTATAATAACTAGGTAATAACTAATTGCTTACCCTGAGCCTAGCCCTAAACCTAACCTTAACCCATGTAGTTACCTTAAACTACCCAGTATGTTCTTAGGTAAGTATACTGTAAGTACACATACTTTAAAATAAAGTGCAACATATTTTAGAACGTAAAAAATAAGAAGACGAAAAAAAAAAAACACCAAACAACACCCAAAAGAATACTTCTTTAATTGTGGTTAGTATTTGTTGTTATGTGGGTGCTAATTACATTTCCATGTTGGTGGTGGTTTGGTCGGGTGTTCATTTGGCAGGGATATGTGTCTTACGATCTTTTCCACAAACACAACACAGAAGCTGTGGTGTCGATGACCACACACACACACACACACACACAAAAACACACAAACAAAGAGTCGTCATTTAGGAACAAAGGAACAAAACATCCTGACACGTAAAATTCCTGACAACATCATAACAGTATAGTTGCTCCATTTCTTCGTTTAGTCTCAGTCGCAGTCTGGTCCTGACCCTGGAAATGGACCAAACAGACTCCCAGCAGCCCTCACTAGCTCTTTACGGCTCAGAGCTTTAACACACATTGGCTTTTTCATCATCTGTCAAAGACTCATAATCCGCCTGCTCTCCATCCCTGATCCCTCACTGTGAGGAAAGAAACAGCTCTATTAGATGTGGCTGGTGAAGAGAAACCCTAATAAAATAAGACTGCATTAGAAAGAGAGCGAGAGAACATTGGAGCACGGAGCTGATATATGGTTTTGGGCATGAGGAATAAAATTCAGTGATCTGATAATTTGCAAAAAGATAGTAATAGATGATAGATAGATGATAGAAGATAGAAGATATCTAGAGAGAGAGAGAGAGGAAGAGAGAGAGAGAGAGAGAGAGAGACAGAGAGACAGACCGACAGACATACAGACAGCAGACAGACAGGACAGGTAGATTCAGATGATAGGATAGATAGGTAGATAGATAGATATATAGTCAGATGATAGATAGATAGACTTATAGATAGATATATAGATAGATAGATAGATAGATAGATAGATAGATAGATAGATAGATAGATAGATAGATAGATAGATAGATAGATAGATAAGATAGATAGATAGAAAGACAGACCGACAGACGACAGAGAGGTAGATAAGAAGACTAGAAGAGGAGATAGATAGATAGATAGACAGACAGACAGACAGACAGACAGACAGACAGACGACAGACAGACAGATAGATAGATAGATAGTAGATAGATAGATAGATAGTAGATAGTTAGAGTATCTAGAAATTTGTTCAGGAAATTTTGGATAGATGACAGACAGAAAGACAGACAGACAGAGAGACAGAAGATAGATGATAGATAGATAGATAGATAGATAGATAGATAGACGATAGATAGAATAAGATAGATAGATAGATAAGATAGATAAGATGATAGAAGATAGATAGATAGATAGGAAAGACAGACAGACAGACAGACAGTCGAGATAGATAGATAGATAGATAGATAGCTAGATAGACGACAGACAGACCGACAGACAGACAGACAGGGACAGACAGACAGACTAGCAGACAGACAGATAGATAGTAGATAGATAGATAGATAGATAGATAGATAGAGGAAAGGACAGACAGACAGGACAGAAGACAGGACAGACAGACATGACAGACAGACGATAGCTTAGCAAGGAGATAGATAGATAGCGAGATAGAAAGAGAGATTTTCTAGAAAGATAGATAGATAGTATAGTATACAGGACAGACAGACAGACAGACAGACGACAGGACGATAGATAGATCGGATGATCGATAGTTAGATAGATAGTGTGACGCTTCTCCAGTAGACTGTTAATGGTTTAATAACATGTCTGTTTTTAACACTAGTAGTAAGGCTGGATCACATTTCTCACTTCATCGGTTGGGGGGCTAAAAAAAGACGTACACTCATTTCTGCAATGTAAAGTCACACTACATCAAATCAAGCATTTCCATGTGTTGGTTGTAGCCCAGTGGTGTTGTGTGTGTGTGTGTGTGTGTGTGGTGTGTGAGAGGTCAGGGAGTCCATATGTTGGCTATGGAGCCACCTACTGTGAGGAGTGAAGAGAAACCTTTATACTGCAGACTGACTTCAATACTTGTGAGACACACTCATCCTGACTCTAGCCTGCACTTTATATTAAATATATAATATTGTGTATATTATGTTAATATCATTTATGTCATATACGCTGTAAAAAATGTGTAATTTTAACTGAAAAATGGAAAAGCTAATTGTGATGAACTGATTCTTCATATTGCTGTCTCGTTTACCACCTGCATTATTGTGGTGGTTGTCAATTTATGTTAAAGAACCAAAACAGATTTTTAGTAGCAGTGTGCATTGTTGAATTTGCTAGTTTACACTCAAATTTTCTTGTTTGTAAAATACAGTTTTATACTGTAAAATTTACATTTTTTGGCCGTAAATGTTTTTACAGTTTTTCTGTATTTTTACAAAATTATTCTGGCAACCACAGCTGCCAAAATTATTTTATAAAAAACTACAGATTTTTTTTTTTACAGTGTAACTAATATAACATAATATTACTGTGGTGTTAAAACTGGAGGAGCAACACTTTTAATCACTATTATAGATATTTATATTATACTGAATATAAATTTAGTCATTTTAATATTTCAATAAAACAATTATTTTGAAAAAAGTAAAAGACATACCCATAACATTTTGTCATTTTTAATGTTTAAAAATCATATATTCTGTTCTGTTCCACTATGATTTATTTTTTGGGTAACACTTTAGTTTACAGGACCAATTCTCAACTGATATTAGCATGCATATTACTAGCATATTGCTGTTTATTAGTACTATTAAAACACATATCAATGCCTTATTCTGCATGAACATATTTTAGATCCCTCAACCCGACCCATACCTAACTTAACTACCTTACTAACTATTAATACGCTGTAATTAGGAGTTTTTTGCAACGAAGGTCATAGTTAATAGTTAGTTAATAATGAGAACTGGACCTTAAAATAAAGTGACCAAATTTTTAAATGAAAAATGCAAATGATACAAACAAGTCACACTTGAAATACCTTCTTGAAGTGTAAATATGAAGGGGTGCACTGTAAATTTCTAGTGATTAAAAAAACGACTTCCTCTCTAGAACTGATATGAACCACTCCTGCATGGCACAAGACAGTGGTCTTTCCGAGGGGCTTCTGTTGCCAAGCTTGTCTCGGCAAACATAAAGTAACCTGAGTGTGCTTACCTAAAATGTCAGGGTTAAACGAAGATTGAACGATGAAGTCGAACAGGGGAGGGACCGACAGAGACGCGAAGCCGGCCCGCACCCCCCACGCCACTCCGGCCTGGTCCCAAACCCCAAGCTTGCGAAGGAGGGGGTCCAGAAAGCTCCAGTACATTAGCTGGCACAAGCGAGAAGTCAGGAAGTATAGGAGACGCCTCCTGCCTGTCCTGAGAGTGTAACCCAAAACCAGTGACACAGCCAATACATGTCATATTCCCTCAGTACACATGAAGAGTTTATTTTTCAACCTAAAACCTGTCTCTCATGATTACCCTGATTTGTTTAAAACCCAGCTGAACGGTCCTCGACAACAGACCGCTGTTGTAGCCGCAGGGAAAAACAGATACATCCCACACCATATCACAGAAATTTTCCTCAATTGATAAAACAATGTCTCAGAATATTACACTCTAAAAAATGCTGGGTTAAAAAAAACCAGCGCTGGGTTTAAAATAAGGGACAAACCAGCTATGGGTGTTTGACCCAGCATTGGGTGTTTTGAAACAGCATTGGGTGGTTTGACTCCTCTATTGGGTTGTGTTGAACGATATTGGATTGTTTGAGCCAGCTATGGTATTGTTGACAGATTGGGTGTTTGACCCAGCTGTTGGAATTGTTTGACCCAGATAGTGGGTTGCTTTGACCAGCGGTTGTGGGTTGTTTTGACCAGCGGTTGGGGTTTTGACCCAGCTATGGTGTTTTGACCAGCTATGGGTTTTTTGACCCAGCTATTGTCTTTTTTTGATCAGCTATGGATGGTTTTACCAGCATGGGTTGTTTGACCAGCTATTTGTGTTGTTTGTTTTGACCCAGCTATTGGGTTGTTTTGACCCTGCTATTGGATTGTTTTGACCCAGCTATTGGGTTGTTTTGACCCAGCTGTTGGATTGTTTTGACCCAGCTGTTGGATTGTTCTGACCCAGCTATTGGGTTGTTCTGACCCAGCGGTTGAGTTCAAAACAACCCAACCGCTGAGTCAAAACAACCCAATAGCTGGGTTTGTCCCTTTTAACCCAGCGCTGGGTTATATTTAACCCAGCATTTTTTAGAGTGTAATGTCGACGCACGTGAAATGCTAACTACAGCCAATACAATCAAGTGTAGGTACAAACGCGTTCAAGATGGTGGATGAAGAATTCCCGTAAAGCAGCAAGCCCCATAATCCCGACCACAGTGAGGGCAAGATTCCTTCTCGGAGCCGGAGGCTGTTTGGAGCTCTTCCAGGTGTGGTTCCTGGCCTAAACAACCCTAGTCAGAGGATGAGCGCTGTTAAATCCCAAATACTGCCAGCTCTGGGTAAATATCTCAGCCGTCTCTGAGCAGTTCAGCGAAGGAACCGCAAATATTACTTCCATTCTTAAATCTGGGTAATGTCCCAGCGCTGTGGTGAACCGTATTTTAGGAAACATTTTTAAACTGGTACAACTGCAAGGTTTAAATTGGCTATAAAATCTCCTTCCCTTTCTCTCTCCCTCTCTCTCTCTTTGGAACAAACCAAAACTCTGCTAAAGCGTAATCGAGAAAAATACAGCGATTGTCAAATGGGAACTTATTCTTAATAGGTCATTTCCAACAGGAACAGCTGCTCAGCGTCAGTTTTCACCACATTTGAGGAATCACTTGCTGTATATAAACATATCAGACGTTCTGGATTCAAATCCATCGCTCGCGTCCAAGCCAACAATAGCGACAATTGCAAACGAATGACTGAATTATAAATTCATTAGCCGGTAAACTGTGATAAAGAGTCCTAGGTTATAATAACAATAATATACACGCGTGTGTAGCTCAACCGCACAGAGCAGAATGAAAATACGATGCCTGTGCCTTTAAAGTTTTGAAAGCATCGCTAACAGCAACTTGGTGAGGGCAGACCCAAAACATTTTTCAGTGTTTGTTCTGTGCAAAAACCCTGCGGTATTAGGGTGCACTAATCTTTAAAAGGTTAATTTATTCATAGAGATTTTGACAGAGATGTATGGGCCAGCCAACATCTCAGGCACCTCTTCCCACAGGGAGACGTCTAACACGAGGACCGGGGGAGGGAGGGAGGGAGGGAGAAAAAGAGAGAGAAAGAGAGATGGATATAGAAAGCGAGAGGCAAAGGGAAAGTGAGCAGTCGACATACTCTAAACACACAGACATAATTACCTCATCGGTGAAGGCAATGACTTTTAACCTCACAAACCTAATGCTTCCATTTCTCCCATTTCATCGTAAGGAAATATAGTGTGCATTTACAGTAAGTTAAATTTGAGCATATATATCCCGAGCAAAAGCTGTTTCCTGACAAATTTATCTTAAATAAATCTCACTGGTATTTAGATTTCATCCAAGTAGCCTACATGCGTTGATTTAAGGGTTATGAAAAAAATATGCTGCATGTCACGTCTCGACTCAAATTTCAACACTGTGCGGGTTATGGCGTGCATATCTCCATATAAAGCACTCAGTTTAAACTAAATGATGCAGAAAGGATATAGCGTACAGGAGGTCCCTAGATTTGTTATTGATTTTCTGAAATGATTTTCTGAAAATAAACAAAGCTGTCCATTGCTGGTCCAAGTAAAAATGAAAAGAAAACTCTGGTAACGGTGTGCATAAAGCTGCTTGAGAGATGATGGAGGTTGCTTGAAATAAACTTTTGTGGCACTTCGTATACAACTGTCACCGGAGGGTTCCACATTCAGCATATAAATCACAGCCGTCAGACATTTAGGCGAGCATGCAAGTATGCATTCACAAATGCTTGACCAACATGTTAACTGTCCCATTGAACATACTTGCACTCTTTCATTTATGTGCCGGTCACTAACTTCAGGGGTAATACTTACCTTGCTATAAACATGTAGGCAGTTTAAGGCCAGAATCTGAATGTGCATACTTCCCTAGTATGTGGAAAGCATTATGTGAAATTGGTAGTATGTCCAAATTTGCAGCATTTATGAAACACTGGTGAAAAATACCTGGTTGATCTACTACTTCGAAACTCGGAAAGTGGCGGAAAGTGACACAAATGATGCCAAAATCCTTGTGGGAAAAGAAGCGTGCTTAATTGTATTGAATGTACACTCGTGATTGTACTTTAAATCTTAAAATTATTATTTTTTAAAACTGCACTTCCAGATAATATTTCTAAAAGTATATTTCTAAAATATAAATACGTTTCTTAACACACTTAAGTACACTTTTAAAAAGTGTCAAATTAAAAATGTTACCTTAAATTATTTTAAATCATGTTTCAATAATCTACTAACAAAACTAACAAAAATCTGACGCGTTTACTAACATACTAAAGCACAGTAAAGTACTTGATTATAATTTTAACTGTATGTGTTATTCAATATTACAATGGTTATATTATATTATATTATATATCAATATTCAATAGCATTTAGCTAAGGTATTTTAAAGGAATTAAAATGCAACACATCAGTACAATCGTAATTACGAAAGTAGTATGCAAGACATACACGTTAATTGGAAAATATATTAATGCAATCTATTTACATATTTTAACAAAATTCTACAATTAAATAATTAAGTTACATTAATATGAAATTGAATGAAAGATGTATTGTCCTTTTTAAACTTTTAAAAAAAGGGTGTAACCAAAAGCACTCTAAAGTTCAAACTAATTGCATTAAATATAAATTTAAACTACATTTCCAATTAATTGAAATGGAAGTGTCTGAATCAATTACATTCAAAGATTTAAAGTTTATTTTTAAGTTTAAGTACTATAGTAAGTCTCAAGATAGCATGGTGGTTGTCGAATATCTGTAATGTATTCATAAATCACACATGAACACTACAGAAAGATATTATATATTCTATACTACATAAACTACACTGTAACAATACAAAGCTGGTTAAAAATCAGCGAACTTGTCCTTTAAAAAGCGTAAAAAGGTGTTACCAAGCTCTTGTCTGTGTTTGCCCACTTGGATAGAGTATGTTTCTCTCCTTAAAATTATACACTTAACATTCTCTGTATTGATATTGTTGTGTTCGTAAACTGCCATGTATCTCCAGAGAACAACTTTGTGAAGTCAAATCTTTGGTGAAGACTTGACTCTTGAAATGTCAAAATTCCTCCATGTTCTTCGGTCCTACAAAGTGAATTTAAAAAGTAAGACCATTAAAGTGGATGGTTCACTCAATGAACATTTTTAATGTGCCTCCTACCTTTTTAATTACCAATGAAACATCATAATGGGTTCTTAGTTTTTTCCATTTGCAGAAGTCATAACTGGCTTGCCAATGGGGACTCACTAAGACCACCTGTTGGGCCAATGCCAGGCTGTGTGGGTAATAATCGAGCCATTAGCAAAACAGAGCTACTTTCAGCCATCTGTGACCAAGTGGAGCCAGATAGAAGAAGAAACCTCATGCACATCCATTCAATACCCATTGACTGGAAGCATAGCTACTTAATGTCAATGACACAGCTCTGATTAAGTCATAGCTAATGCTGTAGAAATAACATTAGCATGTGGTCTCTGACAAACCCTTTTATTCATCATGTGTGACGAAATGCATTTCTTGCAGACTACTCATAGATGTTACATAAACATGTAAGCCACCTTGCTTTTCATTGGGTTTTAAGTAATGACTTGAGGCATCTTGGCAGGAGTATTGGTTCAGACACTGGATGATTGGTTCTGAAAGTCTGGTCTGGAAAATACATGTTGAATCCATTTTAGTTTTTGAAAGCCTGCTTTGACTGATAAGATTGGCATGGAAGGTTTGAAATCATGCTAGTGCCATCTTCTATTAAAGCTAAGCCCTAACATTTGAAGTTACCTCTACTTACCTCTAGTAGAGTATTCCGGCTGCCATTGTTCCATCCCCTCATTGAGGCTATTTATGTTGCATCAGTTGAAAGCCAAATCCCCAAAAATACACCCAGCCTAGCCTGGTGCACGAATGTAGCACGCTATCTTCTATTAGCAACAGTGCTGGGAAAAGTTACTTTTAAAAGTAATGCATTACAATATTGCATTACTTCATTAAAAATTAACTAATTACGTTAGATACTTTTTATGGAAAATAATGCATTAATTTCCGTTACTGGGCTGCTGTTTGTTTATTAGATATATATTATATATCATATTATAATATATAATATTATATATATATAAAGTTCTACTTTTGGCAAATGAATAGGACGCAGGAGAAGAAAGTTCAACACTCTTCAGCAATACAAAAAGAAACACAAATGTTATGTTTATCTAAAGTCATTTTTGCTTATTAGAATGGCTGAATTTGATCTTCGAAGGTCAACAGTAAAGACATTGGGCAATAAAATGGGATGAAATATTTGTGTTATTTAACATTTTTAAATATTGCAGGTTTGCGTCATATTCTGAGTTTGCATGTCACAGTTTTTATTTTTTTTGAGGAATGCTGAATTAGTTTTTTTACAAGTGAGATGAGTAAATGCATGTTCACATTTAGTCTAGAACTACAGTAACATCATGTTCACACAGCGCACACTACGCCTCTGAACTTACTCCGGATTTCTCTCTACATGTGGACAGGAGAGCTGTCAGCCAATCAATGGGAAAACAAAGTAACCGGTGTTATGTATTTGAAAAAGTAACACAGATATGTTCTTGTAAATTGAAAAGTTTTTACCAGTTACTTGAAAAAGTAATCTGATTACATAACTCACATTACTTGTAATGCATTGCCCCTAACACTGGTTAGCAACACTTGGACGTGACCCCACGCTCACCCCAGCCAGGGGTGCGCTTCATGCTCTCTTCATGCCGAGTCTTTCACCAAGCACCTCTCTCTCACTTGCCCTGGGTGCATCTAATTGAAAGCGATCCCGAGGCCTAGCGGAGTTCCGTTTCTTTGCTAATCCTCCGCTGGGGGAACCTCACATGGTCCCAATTACGTCGTATACCGGTTTCTCTGACTGCCTCTCTCTTTCTCCTCACTAGGCTTCTCTCTTCAACTGGCCTTTGCGGGAGTTTATGTTATTAACTACGCACTGCACAGTTCCTGCCTGTCACGGGGGCTTGGAGATGTTATCGCCGATGCTCTGCGTATATGGTTACCTTGAAAATATTCCATAAATTAGATTGGGATTGGCAATTTTGGAATATGGAAGGGGAGACAAGGCAGGGGGGGGGGGCAGGCTTCAGCGTAAAGAATAGGACGAGAGGATCTACTGGTGTTTGTTTTGGACAGACAGACATTAGAGGTATGTCACTGCCAAGCTGAAAGGTAATCCTTGGAAAAAAGGGGGGAAAAAAGAGCGCTGGGAAGTGCTTAAGGGACTCTTAAGGGAGTTTCTTCTAACAGTCAAGACGAGACAAACCGTTCTTATTTTTACAGAAATTCCAATTGTCCAGTTCTGGATGAGAGAAAGCATATAATACATTTGATTTATTTTATTTATTTATTTATTTTACTGAACTTGGGTTAGTAAGAGAAGTTCATGACCCATAATCAAATAAGTCTGTGTAAGGACTTTTTATCTTCAAGTTGAAAAAATCTAAGCAAATAAACAATGAACTTCCCAACTGAACAGCATACTAATGGAAGCTCATAAGTGACCAATTTGGAATTTAGCTCTAAATAGGCAGCAATTAAAGTACACTACAGAAATAACACTCCTCACGTGAAGCGTGTGACAGGCTCAACTCTTTCCCCACCATTGAGAGAATTTTCCAGCTTTAAAGGGATAGTTCACCCAAAAAATGAAACTTTTGTTTATCTGTTACCCACAGGGATCCAAGAGGTAGGTGACTTTTTTTTCATAGAACACAACCGGAGATTTTTTTAACTCAAACATTTGCAGTTTGTCAGCTAATCATGAAGTGATATGGGAATCATGGCTTGGTGAGAGTCGTAAAAAAAAACTACAAAACCGATTCCAAAAAAGTTGGGACACTGTACAAATTGTGAATAAAAACAGAATGCACTGATGTGGAAGTTTCAAATTTCAATATATTTTATTCAGAATACAACATAGATTACATATTAAATGTTTAAACTGAGAAAATTTATCGTTTTAAGGGGAAAATAAGTTGATTTTAAATTTTATGGCATCAACACTTCTCAAAAAAGTTGGGACAAGGCCATTTTTACCACTGTGTGGCATCCCCTCTTTTTTTTTTATAACAGTCTGCAAACGTCTGGGACTGAGGAGACAAGTTGCTCAAGTTGAGGAATAGAAATGTTGTCCCATTCTTGCCTAATACAGGCTTCTAGTTGCTCAACACTGTCTTAGGTCTTCTTTGTCGCATCATCCTCTTTATGATGCGCCAAATGTTTTTTCTATGGGTGAAAGATCTGGACTGTAGGTTGGCCATTTCAGTACCCGGATCCTTCTCCGCAGCCATGATGTTGTAATTGATGCAGTATGGGGTCTGGCATTGTCATGTTGGAAAATACAAGGTATTCCCTGAAAGAGACGGCGTCTGGATGGGAGCATATGTTTTTCTAAAACTTGGATATACCTTTCAGCACTGATGGTGCCTTTCCAGATGTGTAAGATGCCCATGCCACACGCACTCATGCAACCCCATACCATCAGAGATGGAGGCTTCTGAACCGAGCGCTGATAACAACTTAGGTTGTCCTTGTCCTCTTTAGTCCGGATGACATGGCGTTCCCAGTTTTCCAAAAAGAACTTCAAATTTTGATTAGTCTGACCACAGAACAGTTTTCCACTTTGCCACAGTCCATTTTTAAATGAGCCTTGGCCCAGAGAAAAAACCTGCGCTTCTGGATCATGTTTAGAAATCGCTTCTTTTTTTACCTATAGAGTTTTAACCGGCAAGGGCGAATGGCACGGTGGATTGTGTTCAACCGACAATGTTTTCTGGAAGTATTCCTGAGCCCATGTTGTGATTACCATTACAGTAGCATTCCTGTATGTGAAGCAGTGCCGTCTAAGGGCCCGAAGATCACGGGCATCCCGTATGGGTTTTAATTGTCATATAATATAGCGTTATGAGATGGTAATTTCCATTCTGTTTTTTTTTTTTTATTCACCATTTGTACAGTGTCCCAACTTTTTTGGAATTGGGTTTGTACACAAACAAAACCTAATTAAACCCTCCAGCTCGTGACGATACATTGATGTGTAAAAACAAAACGATCGGTCTGTGCAAGAAAATGAACATTATTACATAGTTTTTTTCATATGATTCAACGCAAATTACGAACTGTACTGAGCGCGTTCGCGTCTTCTTCTTCAGCCGGCACGTGACGCGTCTTCTTCTTTTTGCTTTACGGCAGATGGCAGACTTTTAATTGCATTACCTCCTCCTATTTCTCAAATGGACCATTGACACTCTATTTACAATCTCAATTAGGAGTGTCAATGGTCCACATGAGAGATAGGTGGCAGCATGACGGACATTGCAGTGCATCAGAGGTTTAAAAAAAACTATATAAATACTGTTCAGTTTTTTGCACAGACTGATCGTTTCGTGTCTGTACACATCAATGTATCATCACGAGCCACATGGTTTAATTTGTGTATGTTTTTTTTTACTCCCAAAGCCGTGATTCCCATCCAATTATATTATAAGACTGATAGACTGCAATGGTTTGAGTTAAAAATCTATGTTTGTGTTCTACTGAAGAAACAAAGTCACCTAAATCTTGGATGCCCTGGGGGTAAGCAGATAAACATAATTTTTTTCATTTTTGGGTGAACTATCCTTTAAGTGTTTTCACTGTTATATGGTAGGGGGCGCTATTACACATCTTCTGAAAGATGACAGAATCTAAGGATCAAATCATGGCGAAGAAGAAGCAGAACCAAGCCTATATAAGCAGATGCATATGTAAAATACGCGATATCATATCATTACACAGCACAGGAGTATAAATCAAACATGCCTAACTTTACAGAATTAAATGTCGACCCAGGAAGTGGTTTAGGTTTTCTCAGCTTTTGCAAATGTGCTTTCATGAACTTACCCACATTCAAGTGTTTGATAAAAATACTACATGAAGCTAGGTTTTGGTTGCTGTTGTTAAAAGCGAGGCTCTGTTCTTTGCTTTTGACACATGCATGTTTCAGATATTCATTCACAACTATTCTGGGGGCCATGAAATTTTCATCAAAATGATCAAAAATGCTGGCAGTGGCTGGCAGCTTTTTTTAAAAACACTGGCGGGGAAAGAGTTAACTGATTCCTATAATCCAGTGGTCTTCAATTGTGGTCTTGGAGTTTCCCAGGACTGCATATTTTGAATGTCTTTCTTATTTGACTCACGTGTTTCAACTCAGAGCCAAATCAGATCTGTTAAATAGTCAAGTGTGATATAAAAACGTTACGTGGTGGGTACGTGGATATATATATATATATATATATATATATAGATACATATATATATTATTATAATAATATATATGTGTGTTGTTTGTGGGAACTCGATAGTATTGATTGTTTATACTGTACCAAAGAAACAAAAATACCTGGGTCCCTCTGAATGATCATAATGTGAGCATGCAACATTTATCGCAATGTTTCTATAAATTATATACAAAACGTCCATACGCAAAAAAAAAAAAAGCTAAATGCATCTCACTATATAAATTGCAGTTCAATAAACGACTCTTTGCCACATTTGATCCATAATTGCGTCAAAGGTCATCTCAGCTGTTTATTAATGTAACAAACATTTTCAGAAGAAAAACAATTTTTATGGACTTTACGTTACTTTTAGTTTTTAAAACTATGTAACAACGTTTGTAGATCGGGTAGAAGGAGGCGGGAACCGGCGAACATCTGAACAAAACTTTAATAATAAAATAAACAAACACAAAATGAAAGTAAAGCGGCAGCCCCTCGAGGACGACTGCCGCACACAAAACACAAAATAAAAACCAGGCCTGGTCCTCTCTCGTACTTCACTGTCGTTACTCCTCCTTTTACCCTTCCGGAGCTCCTCCGTGGGACTCAAGACCAGTGAGTGGCGCAGGTGTCGCACATTAGCAATTACTCCACCGGCCTCGCTCCATTCCCACAGCTCTCGGCACCAGCCCCGGCCCCGCCCCCACTCGTCACAAACTACTTTTACATTTTTCACCTCCAGCAGTGTTAACAATTTCAGTTCTTCTACAGTGCCAAACACTAATATTGGCACCCTTGGTAAATATGAGCAAAGGTGGCTGTGAAAAAAAATCTGCACGTTTATTTTGATCTTTCATTAAAAAAAAATCACAACATTTTAAATTTGAAGCAAAACAATTGAAATTGGGGGGAAACTCACATTATGAAAATAAATGTTTTTCTCCAATGCATGTTGGCCACAATTATTAGCACTGGAAATTCAACTAAAGATATTACAAATCTGCCTGGAAGAAGAGTTTGAGTGGCCAAAGACTCTCCAAGGACCACAGCTGGAGAATCACAGAGATTAGTTGAGTCTTGGGGTCAGAAAGCCTATCAAACAGGCCCTACATCACCACATGTTGTTCGGGAAGGTCTCGAGAAAAATCCTCTTCTCTCATCTAAAAACAAACTCCAGCATATGTTGTTAGACACGACTGGAACTTCAAATGGGACTGGGTTCTATGGTCAGATGAAACTAAAAAAGAGCTTTTTGCCATCAAACCCACCAGATGGGTTTGGTGCAAACAGGGATAAAAAGTACCCCATGCCCACAGTTAAATATACTGCTGGATCTTTAATGTTGTGGGTCTGTTTTTCTACCAGAGGTCCTAGACGTCTTGTTTAGATACATGGCATCATGGATCCTATCAAATACCAACAGATAAAAAAATCTAAACCTGACTGCCTCTTTTAGGAATCTTATAATAGGCCGTGGTTGGATCTTCCATCAGGACAATGATCCAAAACAAACATCAAAATCAACACAATAGACTATAGAAAATGAGTGAGATGAACTGACGAGAAGAAGCACCATCATGGAGCTGGGAATCTGAAGGATCTGGAGAGATTCTGGAGGAAGGAATAGTCTCTGATCTATTGTCAGGTGTTCTCCAAACTCATCAGGTATTATAGGAGAAATATACTCCTATAATGTATACACACACACCTTAGTTTCTCTTTAATTTACAGTCCAGATACACATGTTCTTACTAAATGGGTAATAATTAGGTACTAACCCTGAAGCTACATAAACCCAATCTCAACCCATGTTGTTACCTTATATTGCTCATTACTATTTTGGGTAAGTAGACTTTATAGTGCACATATTGTAAAATAAAAACTTATTTCTTCTTTGCCTTGGTAATATATATATAAAAATGTGCTCAAATGATGATAGAATGATAGAACTGGAACTGTCAGGTTGGATTTTGCAGTAAATGTCAGTTCTTCTAAATTGGGGGAAACTCGTCATGTTAAATTAAAATCACAATTAGCAAAAGAACTGACTTGTGACTTGAAATAGATTACACTCTATCGGTTTAGCATGGATCACTTGACCTCAAATTGAGGACTGAACAAGTCAGTAGCTTTGTTAAATGAAATATATTATTTGGAAAGGAAAAGATTTATATAAAAAAAGGCTAGAAGAACATTCCGTTCAAAACACCCCTGATTTCAGGAATGTTCCCCATTAATTCTGATTGTAGGGTTATGGGTGACTCCTCAGTTTGTAACACATCAATAACAGCCGTAAGAGCGTACTTCTCAACGATCAAATAATGAAACGTCTCAGGTTACTTATGTAACCATGGTTCCCTGAGTAGGGAACGAGACACTGCGTCCTCTAGGGGTCACTATGGGGAACGCCTCGTCGTGACCCGTGTCTGAAACATACATTGAAAAAACACCAACTCTTTGGCCGGTGACAGCCATGACGTCACTACTGGTGCGACTATTAGTATAAATAGGCGCCTGGAGAACATTTCATTCACTTCTTCGTCTGAAGCTTGTGTCAGCAGCATGGTAAGAACTAGAGGGACGAAGGTCTCATTCCCGTACCAGGGAACCATGGTTACTTATGTAACCATGGTTCCCTTTCATGGGAACTTCGAAATGCGTCCTCTAGGGGTCGCTATGGGGAACGGTATACCCATGCCACCATGTTGAGGGGAGTGCATGCCAGAACCTTGGCGAGCACTAAGTACTAACTCTACCATATTGCTATGGGAGTCGCCTCTGGGACGTTAGATGGCTGTCAGTGAAGTTATTTCCTACGGCCAAAGGCCTAGGCTACATACCCCAAAATAATTACCTGTTAGGGCCAGACTCCTGGGACCGAGGTAGAGCTCAAGGCTTGGAATCATAAATAGATTCCTTTAAGGGAATACGACAAGAGCCTAGAATCATACTAGTCTTGGCCTGTCACACAGGGGCTACAGCACGTTTCTCTTTGCATGTGCTGAAGGAACATCCTCAACAGACCCTTAGTAGCAACACCCTGTTAAGTAGGTATCCAGAGGATACATAGGAGGAGTGGTGCCCAAGGCGGAACCGGGGTTTTAAACCACTCAAAAAGAGCACGAAGTCTTGCGCGTAGCTCTTACCATACAGGATTTTTAGAAAAGTGGGCAAAGCATAACGTGCACACTTACCAGCTATGTGGATTGTAGAAAAGTGCGCAAAGCTTAACATGTGCACTTACCACTTATGTGGATTTTAGAAAAAGTGGGCAAAGCATTAATGTGCCCACACAGATTGAAATACGTTCTAGGGTTTTTGGCACCCTGAAAGAGCAGCCCATAGTTAGAAATAGCGTATCCCCGACGCTATATCTACGGCCATAAGGCTGGAGTGTAGCAGTAAATCTGTAGCTGGGGGAGCAACATCCAGCTCTCAATGGAGAGGAAGCTCAACCTACAGCATGTTCCAATGCTGAAACAGCTAGCATAATTTACTTAGCTGAGGGAGCAACACACCCAGTTCTCAATCGAGAGGGGGGCTTGACCTGCAGCATGTTCCAAAGCTGGAACGGCTAGCAATAATTTACTTAGCTGTGGGAGCAACACACCTAATTCTCAGTCGAGAAGGGGGCTCGACCTACAGCATGTTCCAATGCTGGAACGCTAGCAGTAGTTTACCTTGGCTGAGGGAGCACAAACCCAGCTCTCAACGAGAGGGGGCTTGACCTGCAGCATGATTGTAAAGTCAGAGGGGTAAGCATACTGCAAGCTAGCCAAACACTCAGCGCATCAGGGAGGCAGAGGAAAGGCCTAATTCACCTGATGCTGCTGGATCCAGGCGCTCTGGAGAAACAGAGAACTCAACCTTCTCAAGTGAGAGGAGAACTCCGAATTCAGAGGAATAACGTTGCTCATTCCAGGTAAACCTTTGATAAAAGGGGAGCATTGCTCAATACTACCACGAGGACAGCCCATGGAGCGAGGAATCCAACTCCTCAGAGAGGATTAACGCTCGAAAGAAACATCATACTCACAATAACCCTCAATGGTGAGGGGGGTGATGCTTCAAGAGGATATCCTGGTGATCGGGAAAACCCCTCAGGGCGACCCAGATACGGTAGACCAGTCAGGGTAGCATGAAAGCGTAACCCCAGCCCGGACGTCCAGGAAATTTTTGCAGTGACGCGCCGGGGGCCTGATAATCACAAAGGCTCCCGCAGAAGCCTGTGTTATGGCCGCATGATCCAGGAATTATGAAGCCGAAACCCGGCTTTACTTACCTTCTGGACATATCTCGACGAGTGAAATAAACACTGCAAGTCGAGCACCCGGTTTCTGAACCCAGAAGCGGGGGTGCCCATCGAGGACCTACCCTAGAAAAAGGAACAGAAACACACAGGTCCCGGGAAACACTGCAAAGAAAACTAGCAAAAGGGTTATTTTTACACACAACCACCAGTATCATTAGATACACATACTGTATATATTCATATATACATATATTTAGAAATGGATCGTACTCACCCACCATGGCTCCCGCGTCGGAGCTCTGTCCGGAGAAGCCTCTAGACCGGACCATCAGTAAGATGGTCACTATGAAGCCATAGAACCAACCAAACCTAATAGGTCCAGCATAGGAGACTATAATGCAGGAAAATCTCCCACCTAACCTCGGTCAGGTGGAGAAATGGTGGTTACAGGGGAATTTAGGAAGGTGAAGATAAGGGCAGATGTAGGACCCCGAAGGAAAGGTAGCTACTGAGGTATCACTCTGACTGGACCAAAGCACTGACGCCCGTCTGGATCACATCCCTTAGGTCTTTTACTTACCTTCCTTTGACCCTCGATTCTTCCTACCCCTACCCGCGGGCGGGGGAGGAGCGCGAGCCGCAACATTAGTCTTCTGTGCTTGTCTCTGATCCTCAAACCGAGACGGGCTCGGACCCCTGGTTTGTTCGGGATCAGACCTGGAATCTATCCGGTCTTCAGCTGGTCAGCCTGATATGCCTGGAGCACCACCATTGTGTGAAATGAAGCGACAGCCCGACCTGCTGCTGCTGCGTATGCCATGGCATCTGAGCGAGATGTCAAGGAAGGGAGTCTTAGAGAACGTCTCACCCATAGAGAGATAGCTGACCAGCGTCTCTCTATAGGGGCATCTTCTCATAACCGCCTTTGCTCATCGCATCGATGTTGGCATAACTTGTATGCTGGAATCGATGGATGCGCGAGGAAAAAATGGCCTCTTCCATTCCCTCTCAATCTTTATATGAAAAAACAGAAAGAAAGGAAGGCTCACATGAGCTGGAGGGTTATGGCCAGAAAAATTATGTTCATCGAGATATTTTGCGACGTCACTTTTTCACCCGCTTCATGGCAAGTAAAGCCTTGCTGTGGCGCGATCCATAACCTCTAATAGCTCATCATACGCAGGGCAGGTGGATTGGGAAGGCTCAGCCTCAGCTTTTTTTGCCCTCCTCAGACATTTCCTGCTTTTGCTGGGCTGATCCCAGCAGAGCAATGACCCCTGAATCAGACAATGTTAATGAAATAACATCATCCTCCAGCAGCTCACTCTCGTTCATCAGCCGACGATCACGAAAGGGGAAACCCCCCTTCAAACTCAATTTTTATTGAATTTTGATTTTTTTTTATTATTTTTTCTTATTTTCTGCAGATCCACCTGCAGTCCCCACGAGCTCATTCACTTCCGTGCCTCAGCAGCGGTGGGTCCTGGATCGCAGGAAGCAGATGGCTGCCCCGCTTTCCTCGAAAAGAGAGACAAACGAGAGAAGAGCTTTTCCCTTGGAAAAAACGCTCACAGTTCACGCCGATTGCCCCCTCGGAGACATCACGTGCGTCCTCTTTGCCCAAACAAAACAAAGCATAGATCGTGTGTGTCATCAGATGTTAAACAACATCAACACGGATGCACACATCCTTAAATGCTTTGCTAGTGCTCGCCATAATGAGATAAATAGAGATCGCTCTTACCACAGAAATGCACACTACAAACAAAACAGTCAATGAAGACGAAGAAGAGAATGATGTGTAGCTCCCGGCGCCTATTTATACTATAGTCGCACCGGTAGTGACGTCATGGCTGTCGCCGGACAACGAGTTGGTGTTTTTTCAATGTATGCTTCAAACACAGGTCACGACGAGGCGTTCCCCATAGCAACCCCTAGAGGACGCAGTTCGAAGTTCCCATGAAAGGGGACTTCCAGTTACTCTGTTTAGTTGCTACAGCCAAAAGACAAAAACTCTGAATCCTCTTTCTAGAAACTATTTTCCAAGATAAGAGTGTGTGGAGTCTTTGATGATAAAGGTAAGGTAACTCCAACATTGTGAACATTATTTAATAGAACTGTTCAGATGTTCATATTGGCTCTTTATTAGTATTTATAAAGCACATATTAAGCATGATCTTATCCCTTAACCTAATTACTACAACAACTATACTTACTGTCAATAAGCAGCAAATTAGGAGTTTATTGAGGGGGAAAACTCTTAGTGATTTGTACCCCTAATCTAAAGTGTTGCCATAATTCTTATCTGTGTTGAAAAAGTCTTACGATCAGCATTTTACTTTTTATATGATTCTCTTTTTAGGGTTATCTCCTGTTCAACCAATTAGATTTATTTATTTCTTAAATAAATGAAATATATGTTCTACACTGTAAAAAGTGGTATACTCTTAGAAATAAAGCTTCTTTATCGGTGGTTCCATGGAGAACCTTTAACATCCATGGAATCTTTCCATTCTACAAATGGTTCATGGTGGAAAAAGGTTCTTGTTTAGATTAATAAAATATTCATTACTCTAAGAAAATAGGGTTCTTTTTTAGAACGTTTCACTGAAAGGTTCTGTGGGGAATCCAAAAATTCTTCCATGGCACCACTGTGAAAAAAAACCCTTTTGAAACCTCTATTTTTAAGAGTGTAACCTATTGCCTTAAAGAGCTATTTCTACCTGATTTAACCAGTAAAATCATAGTTTTGATGTAAGTAGGTTGGTTCAGTGATGTTAAATAATAATTTTGACTTGAATAAATCCAGTTCAATCATGACAACTCTCGGAAGATTTTAGCATAGTAGTGTACATGACAATGTTAATGTATTTGGTCTTGGCGGAATAGATCTACTACGCTGCTGCTGCTGCATTGCTGCTGCTGTTGGTTATTGCTGTAGTTGAAATATTGCTGCTGCTGCAAGCAAGTACAGGAACTTGCTACTGCCAAAATACATATGCCAATACGGTGCCGTGAGTATTTAAGACATACCGCTGCTGCACAAACAGCATATAATATAACCCCGTAGCAGATCTATACAGGTGGAGTTGGGGAAGGTCGAGGGTTTCAGAGGAACTCTGAAAGCAAGCTGCGAAATGCTCTAGTGAATGCTAACCAGCCACTGTAAATTTAAACAAAAAATGCAAGGCAGGAAAGCTCATGGCTCGCATATGCAGCATGAGCCAATCAGCTTGTGCCAGGCGTTTAAAGGGATAGTTCACCCAAAAATAATTTGTCATAATTTACTCACCCTCATGTCATCCAAGATGTAGGTGACTTTGTTTCTTCAGTAGAACACACTTGATGATTTTTAAGTCCAACCGTTGGGGTCCATCAGTTTTATAATGGATGGCAATGGTAACAAAGTCTATGAGTGTAAAAAAAACATGTACAGACAAATCCAAATTAAACCCTGCAGCTCGTGACGACACATTGACGTCCTAACACACGAAGCGATCGGTTTGTGTGAGAAACCAAACAGTATTTATATCATTTTTTTACCTCTAATACAACACTATGTCCAACTTCCTTGAGCACGCGCACGGCATCCTGTGCGTGAGGCGTGTACGCGCTCTGGCGTAGTTTACGAGTTTACGCAAGCGCCGGAAGTGATCTCTCGCGCGTATACATCACTCATTGTTTACACAGTGCACAAACATTGTAGGTACGACAGCTAATCAAAATGGTACTTACTTGCGCTTATCCGGATTGTTCAAACCGACTTCTGAGCCTGCTCGCCTGAAGTTATGGTTGATTGCTCTTCGGCTGGATATTAACACACTGTGACGAGTCAACTGCCTCCCCCTAATTATCAGCATCACCCAGTTCCTTAATCGCCGCCTGCGCCAGGCTCCCGACATGAGTGGGTGCGTGAGAGAGGAGGGGCGCTGAAATAGCCAGGGCTGGCGGCGTGTGATGGGGCACACCTGAACCGAATGGAGCCTCATCGCCACCGCTGTTTAAATGCCGCACGCGCCTCTCCTCGGGAGACCAGTCTCTTCCCCGTGCATGCACGCTGGTGTCCTCGTGGGTCCAGGAGGGGTGCGTAGAGGGACTCCCGTGCCGCCATAATGCCGGACCCGCATTCAGGACGAGAACCGCACCCATTACACGGCCATCGGGCAAGGATGCCTGGCCGTCTAGTCCCTTCAAGCGCCGTGAGCAGAGAAGGACGAAGCCGCTGATAGAAGCCACCGCCCCTCGCGCCCCGGACCGGAGAGGGGAGCGCGTGCGGCCGCCGGACTCCGCCCCTTACCTGGACCTTTCCTTCCTTCCTGACCACTGCCTTTCCCTTCACGAACCCCACAGCACGACGAGGACACCAGATCCCCTGTTTATTTTGGACACTTGATTCCCTTTTTTCTGGACACTTTGTTTATTTTCTGTTAATAAACTGTCTGTCGTTTGCTCTTCCCGCGACAACACCCATTAACGTAAACTACACCAGAGCACGTACACACCTCACGCACCGGAAGTCGTGCGCGCGCCCAAAGACAGTTGGACATATTGGTGTATTAGAGGTAAAAAATTATATACTGTTCGGTTTCTCGCACAAACCGATCGTTTCGTGTGTTAGGACATCAGTGTGTCGTCATGAGCCGCAGGGTTTAATTTGGATTTGTCTGCATGTTTTTTTTACACTCATAGACTTTGTTACCATTGCCATGCATTATACGACTGATGGACTCCAACGGTTGGACTTAAAAAACGTTGTTTATGTTCTACTGAAGAAACAAAGCCACCTACATCTGGTTCTGGGGTAAGCGTAACATCAAATTTTATTTTGGGTGAACTATCCCTTTAACTCTCTGAATATCATCAGTTATGTTAACAACCCATCAGCCTGCGCCATCTAGAGTTTCATGACTGAACTATATATTTATTTTTGAAGTTACCATTTTAGGATACATTTTTCTTTCTGAGGTTTCTAGGTTACTTTTATTTTCTCAGTGTACATGGCAGCTTCAGCTTCATAAACCTGCATTCAAGCACAAAGGTGAGCCTCTGTTAATGATATTTTTAATTGGCTAAAATGACACATAGATGGAACTTTAAAAGATTGAGAAAGTTTGATATACCGGACTTCTAATGTTTGTGTTTGCATGTACCTAGCATTAGCACCCTGCTAAATTAATTACTTCAAAATTCATTATAAACGTCAAGGTTCATACTGTACACTAAAATTTGAACAGCTTTAGCCTCTTCACTTCTTCTCTTTTTTGATCCCACTTTAGTTTGGGGACCAATTTTCACTATTAACTAAATATTAACTACGACCTTTTGCCTCAATAAACTATAATAAACTAAATAAGGTAGTTAAGTTTAGGTATGGGGATCTAAAATATGGTCATGCAGAATAATGCATTAGTATGTGCTTTATAAATACTAATACACAGCCAATATGCTAGCAATATGCATGCTAATAAGCAAATAGTTCATAGTGAGAATTGGTCCCTAAACTAAAGTGTCACTGCTAATTGTATGTCTAGAACTGAAATTGAAAGAGAAGCATCACAAACTCCTCCTTTTCCTTCTCCTTTGAAACGCTGATGCAAACCTTGCATTCTATTCACTGAATACAGATAATACCAGTCTTCACGTACAGCATCGCTATCCACACAGCAACTCATTCTTTTTTATTTCTGAATAGTCAAACTCTGTAAATTTTTACTGTGAAGCCCAGTGTCAGCCATGTCAGAGCAGTGGCTTCAGGAAAGGAAAACCTGATTATTCGTAACTTAATACAAACGTGCGCCGGTTGCTTAGAAACCCAAATACTGCTGGGCGGCCCAGAGGTCAGAGGTTCAGCCATGGCTCGGGGCGAGCGGCGTAAAATTCTGTTACCTGTTTGACTATATCTCCATGCATGGCTAACCGCGCGCGCTAGCTCTGTTTTTAACGAGGGGCCCCTGCCTCCCATTGCGGCGCGCTTTAATTGTGTGTCTTGAAAGCCAGCCACTTTTGAGAAAGCATGCAATTGCACATTGTGTAAACTTATGAGTGGGGAAATTACGCCTGCACTTAGAGGCATCTTTAAATAAAAGCAGTAAAATATATTCATTCTGAAAGCCTTCTCTAGGTTCTGGGCTTTTTTTCCAGGCTGTTTAACGACGAGGCTAGCGGAGAGGGATAACATGCATTGGCTGTGGAGCAACAGCTGGCATGAGATGCAGACGCACTTGGTCACCTCTTTGCCTCCTGCATCTCGTTAAGAAAACAAACATTTCAAATGCTTCTTTGCATGTAATGCAAATATGCATCCAATGCATGAAAAACACCATAAACAAACAAGTACAACAGAGGCTGAATGTTGCATCTGCACAGACAGAAATGTGGTGAATATCTCCAATCTGAAACGATTGCAAATATCCATGCAGTGCACTAAACATGCAAAAATATCGCAAAAAAAAAAATATATATATATGTGTGTGTGTGTGTGTGTGTGTGCGTGTGCGTGTGTGTGTGAGTGTGTGTGACCCTGGACCACAAAACCAGTCATAGGGTCAAAAAATAATTTATACATTTATACTGAAAGCTGAATAAATAAGCTTTCCATTGATGTATGGTTTGTTAGAATAGGACAATATTTGGACAAGATACAACTATTTGAAAATCTGGAATCTGAGGGTGCAAAAAAATCTAAATATTGAGAAAATCACCTTTAAAGTTGTCCAAATGAAGTTCTTAGCAATGCATATTACTAATGATAATATTTTTTTTTTATATATATATTTACGGTAGGAAATTTACTAAATATCTTAATGGAACATGATCATGCACTAGTATGGTTTTTTTCCTTACTGTACTGTAAAAAAATTTAATAAAAAATATTGTCAAAGTTGTAAATAAAATTGTAAGGATTATTGCTTAGATTACACATTTTAAAAGAAAATACTATTTCAATTTTTACACTTCAAAATCGCATATTTAATGTGATGTGTTACTTTCTACGTCTTTGTAATTGTTTGCGAAGTTTATTTAATTAATTATTTATTAGTCGTTTTAATTTCTGAGTAAAAATTGTTTCTACAAATTGTTTCTGTTCTAAAAATTGTTCTAAAAATAGTTTCTACAATTGTTTTACAGTGTACTTGCTGATAAAATAACATTAATGAAATAAAAGAGAGTAGTCTTTCATGACTGTTCCTTAACACTTAAATATACTTTCAAAAATGTTACTTTGTAATAATGTCAAATTAAACGTTTTGCTATAAAGTACGTTTTAAATCATTGTTTTAATCATGTTGACTAACATACTAAAGCACATGTAATGTACTTGATAATTATGCTTAACTGTAGTGTTATTCAATAACGTAAATATATTTGAAATGCATCTTTGCACATTTAGCATTACAAATTACAAATAAATGACACAGTTTATTATGACACAAAGTTTATTATGAAGGACTCTTTTAGCGCAACGGTGCACTTCTTTTTCACAAGGTCTATAAGACTGTACTCTTCTTTAAAATAGTCAGCATTAGGGAAAGAAAAGAAAATTCTGTTTTGTGTTAACGGTAGTTAACAAAACGCAGCAAATTGTGAAGCTGTCAAAGCAGTCAACTCAAAGCGATCTGTTCCACAGCACCTGAAATCTCCATAACCCCCCACCCCGCTTTCCTGCAGCCCGTCTCAGAGCGAGTCTGGTCTTCATTTCAGCTTCCTGATACAAATGAAAATCTGCAATGTCCAACACCAGTGTGGCATGACTCGGGAGCCCGCGGTCCCCAGTCGCGCAACAGCTTCGCAATGCGATGTAAAGCGTGTCCTACACTTCGGAGCATGTGGTTTTGATTCCAGAATGTTTTATTGCCGAACAATGTTTCTGCCTTGGAGCGCAGCAGCATGTATAAAGAGCATATTGTCCCTCGGTGCCCAGTGCCCACCCTCAGCTCATATATGACATCAGTGCGGCTCCGACTGGCACTTTGTGCTTCAATAGCGCGTGTCCTGGCATTGACCAGTCACTGCACTGCAGTTGCTTCTATTCAACTGCTGCCTATCTGTCCGCATGCTTATCTTCATTTGTACGATTTTAATAGACATCAGTCTGTCTGCACCGGGTTGCGGCTGTAAAATCGAACCGCAATGACCAGGCTGTGCTTAAACGATAGCCAATATGTGAGATCAAAGAGGGCCATTTCAGCATGTGAAGCCAAGCACTGCTAGCCAAAGCTCTTTAAGAACACGGCTAGCATATAAAACAGAACAAAACAAGAAAACGAGGGCTATTACACACACATCGGGTTAATGGAAATCTAAAACCTCAGACAGCAACGATCCACCCGCCCTCGTTGTAAAAGCTTGTGTGACGGGAAATATTTCTGTGGGAACTGATATCATTGGATAAAACCCTCCGAAGCGTCACAGACTGATATAATCACAACCACAATTTTGGCTGTTGGCTAAATAATGGAGGAGGAATAATTCTATTATATGCAGTCCAACTTCTTTCATTTTAATTGCTGATCTAGAAATCGATTAAATGTTGCCCGTTCTGCATCCCGCTATATATATATATAATGCTGGAGTTTGATCAGTTTTTATAATTTTGCATAAATAAACTCCCACAGTGGTTCTGAAATATATTCTCTCTATGAATTCAACAAGTCCGAGTAAGGTTTCTGAGTCATTACTAAGAGGGGAACACATGAAGAGGAAGTGAACAAAACTTTCTGAAACTGAGGAAACGTCACAATGACTGTTACACCTCTCTGTTTGTTATAAACCAAACTAAATCATATTCATGACACATTCGAATTGATAAAAGTAGCTGCAAAGGAAGAAGAGAATTTGAAAGTTGAGGTACTCAAATCAGCAAACCAACAAAAAAGAAGAAGAAGAGGTAGCCTAATGATAATATATACATTATAATAAATGCAATACATGATCATAGGGAAAATTTTTTTTTGAAAAAGTATATATTACAGTGCATAGGCTATGTAGCATGAATGTTGGAGTTGGTCAATTTTTATGTTCTTTAAATAAGTTTTTTTATGCTCACCAAAGCTGGATTTATTTGATTAAAATTACAGTAAAATTGTGACATGTTATTGCAATTTAAAATAATTGTTTCCTATTGTAATATAATATAAAATGTAATTTATTCATGTGATCAAAGCTGTATTTTCAGCATCATAACTCAGGTCTTCAGTGTCACATGATCCTTCACAAATCAGTATAATATGCTGATTTGCTCGAGAAACTCACATTTGGTGGAAACTGATTTTTTTTTCTTTCAGGATTCTTTGAACATAAAGTTTAAAAGATCAGTAATTATTGTTTTTATTTGTTTTTGCATCCTTGCAAAAGTATTAAAGTATTTAATGCAAAAGTATTTTTGCATCCTTTAATTAAATTATTTAAAAAATCTTACTGACCCTAAACGTTTAAAACAGTATTTATGCTGTGCATGATTTATGCATGATGGCATTGCTAGAACATTGCTATGTTGTTGCTAGTGTGCTCTGGGTGAATGTTTGGTGCTTCATTTTGCTTCGTCCGTTGTTTCATCCATGAAAATCTGAAAAAAGTGATGGTTACTTTAGCAAACATTATTAATTAGCAAACGCTATTAATACTAATATTCTGTAAGAAGTAGGCTATACCTTTAAAAGAAAGTTTGTGATCTTATTGATTATTATTGTGAATAATCACTTGAAAGTGTTCGAGTTAGATGACATTGATCTGTGTGTTGTTTAACGTGAGCTCTGGCTCTGGCTCTGGCTCACTCAGGTTGGCATGGGATCTTCTCTGAGCAGAATGCTGAAGCGCTGCTTTTCATTGCTTGCAGGTGATGCAGGATATACTCCGTTACTTACACAGCTGTGTACGCACATCTCGCTCCAGGAAGACATGCTCTTATTCCAAAATCAAATGTCCCTGTCCTCCATCCATTCATCCGTGCGGTGGAATGCAGAGCAGGAGTCTGGGTTTGGTGAGCAGCATCCACTCTGATGATCTACAGCGGTCGTAGATCTGGCACAGCCATGGACTAAATTACATTCATTTAATGTCAATCCCACTTAATTAGGCTGTTAGGTGTGAAAAGAGGTTCATAAATCTGCAACGATGAGACCACCCTTAGGGTTTTACATTCAGCATGAATATACAGCACTAAAGCACTGCAAAACAACCAGAACTAACACATTGTAAGTGTTTGATGAATTTTAGTCATGATATAGCTTAACAATGATTTTCGTAGTGATTAAAAAAAGATCAATATTGATTTTATTTACTGTTATTTTTATGACACAGCAATACATGCATTTTTAAAATTGAAGAGTAAAATTGAATATTGTTCTCCCAAAATTGAAAAAAGTGTACTTAAGTGTATTAAGAATCAGTCATGAAAGTCTATTTAAGTACACTTAAGTGGCCTTTTATTCCGTTATTATTATCGTTTTTAAAAACTTTTAAGAGTTAAAGGGTAAGTTCACCCAAAAATGAAAATTCTGTCATTAATTACTCACCCTCGTGTTGTTCCAAACCCGTAAGACCTTCGTTCATCTTCGGAACACAATTTAAGATATTTCTGATGAGTTCTGAGAGCTCAGCAATGGGACATCACGCGGGATGCTGTGCTAGTCTGCAGCTGACACAGAATAGCATACGCTGTTTGCGTTCAGAGGATACTCTCCAAAATGGCGCTACAGGAGGAGACGAATTGTTGAATAAAGTCGTTATTTTTGTTTTTTTTGCGTACAAAAAGTATTCTCGTAGCTTTGTATAATTACGGCTGAACCCCTGATGTCACATGGACTATTTTACCGATCTCCTTGCTACGTTTCTGGACCTTGATCGTGGTAGTTACCTTGCTGTCTATGGGAGGGTCAGAGAGCTCTCAGAATCCATCAGAAATATCTTAATTTGTGTTTCAAAGATGAACGAAGGTCTTACGGGTTTAGAACGACATGAGGGTGAGAAATTAATGACATAATTTACATTTTTGGGTGAACTAACCCTTTAAAGTACACAACAAGAGCACTATCAATACAATTAAGTGCACTTTTCACAAGGGTGAAAGATATATTGGTCTGCTGCAGAAGTGCAATTTAATGTCTATAGCTGCTGGTTTGTTAGTGGTATTGCAATGTAGGGAACCAGTGCGAAACAAGAGTATCGTGTATTAGCCTATATCAGTCACAAGACGACTGGATGTATGAAATATCCAGAGATCAGACTAGTAATTGAGGGACATATCATCTCACATCATGAAGAAGCAGCTCTGTGCTGTTGCAGGACTGCAGTCACCTGACTCTGACTCTGCCGCTCAGCTCTCACTCCGTCAGGACACGGAAAAGAGTGCATGCACTTGCAAATTTGTGACTTCAAATTCATTCAAATCAAATCTTCTAAAATAGGCTACCTTATATCCAACACTCATCCATTTTCCAAAACGTTTGATGACTAAAATGACTTCATTATCAAATAGCCTACCTATTTAAGGCACAATCTGTAATTACTGAGAAAAAGCTGCATGAAAGAGGTGCTGTGTCTGCATGGTATAAATATTAGGTTATATAAGTTATATTATAAGAATATAAGAGTCTTGTTCTCATTGTAACCAAGCCCCAATTCATTTCTTTTCACAGGCTCAAAATATGACCAACAAATCTGAAAAAAATGATGATGATGATGATGAAGACGCAGAATAGGCTACAGTTTATATATATATATAATCTTTTCAATATTTTTTTTTCCAGCATAATCAGTCACTTGCCTGTCTTTTAGGGAAGATAAAAGTTTAATTGCAGTCTTTAGATAAAGTCAAAAATTTCCCTTTTAGCTGTTTAATGACTAAAGTGATCACATCTCAGCATGTAAAATTATAGGATTCGTTTTACAGTTTGAGTTGATCGACGGGATAAATTTCATAAGTATGACCACATTTACATCATTTCAAACAAATTAAATAGTAGTGTATGTCTAAACTTTAAATGCATTCAGTAGAATTGTATTGAAATCAATCGTCAACCAGGATTTTTTATCGATCAACCCCATTTTTAATGATCTACTCAGTGGCCCACTTGTTTAAAGAAACAAATAAATAATTTTAATATGCACATTAGCATTGCACATGCTGATTTTTATTTATTTTTTCACGTTGAGCATTGTGAAATGTGATGCTCTGTCGCCCTCTTTTGGTAAAACAGTTCATTAACATGAAGATACACAACTCTTTATTTGACATATAGGATACCCTATTCACACTTCAGTAAAGCCTCTTTTACTAAAAGACTTTTTCACCTACATTTGAATGTGTTATTATTAGTTTTAGTAGTAGCTAATATAGTAGTAGTAAAAGAAAAAGAGCACAAGATTGTTTCAGACAGAGAGGGACTGGACTGTTATGTCCTGTTGTGCTTCAGTGACACTCTGAGTAGCCAAAAACATGATTGAGCTGCTAATTTAGCTGTTATGGGCTCTTTCCCCCATGACACTAATGATAATTAACATGCAAATGAGCTCAGGGATGTGAGGTGGGGGCAGCAGAGCTCTGTTCATTAAGGCCTTAATTACTGTTTGAAAACTGAAGCATCAGGGTTATAAATGGAGGTTTTTCATGTAATGGCTCGGATAATAATTAGGGCTTGAACATGTTCTTATAACTGCTGGCTTGGACGTTACTTCTGGGCCTTATGGATGGACAGCAGCTCCAAACTTTGACACACTCTTGTGGAACGTGTTTTAAAAAGTGTGTAAAAATGAATGATTGTGTCCGTTACATTTTCCAAAGGAACTAAATGACAAAACTGCCCAGTGAGACACTTGGAGTACCTCAAAACTTTTTCTCTCTCTCTCTCTCCAAAAATGTGTTTAAATTGCTTAACTCTCTAAAATAATTTGATTAATTAAACAACAAATTGAAACTTTCAGCCTTGGCATATTAATGTCCAACTTAAAGGGCCTTTAATTAGTTTCCTTTAATTAAGTAGTACATTAAAATGTATCGTGCCTGTCAGAAAGCGAAGTCGTTGTACCATTATCATAATATATGATCGTGGATTTTAATTTCATGATATGCCTCAACCGTAACCATCAAACCTCTACTAGGGGTGTGGCAGGTAACAAATACTTAAAATTTCAATTCCATAATAAATCTGGGTTGATAACAACCTCCCATGTTTTATGTTTAGTTTTCTTATCTTTAGAAATATACACATTAAAGGGATAACAGTAACTTTTATATTATGTAATTAGTATACACCTGTAAAAAATATATTTGAATTTAACGGTAAAAGACTGTAAAATGCTACAGTAAAACCTATTTAATGGTTAACGGTAAATTCCCCTACTAAATACTGTGAAAAACTGTATTGGACATTACATATAATTTTACGATAGTATACCGTTTTTGGAAGTGAAAAAGTACCGTATAATTTACAGTGAATAACCGTAAATTGACATTCCGATGAATTCCCTGCGTTACATTTAAAATTGGATGTTTTTTTGTTGAAATAACTATGATTCTTCTTATTTTTTTCTTATTTCTTTTTGGGTATATTAAGTGGGTTGTGTGTTACCCTCATGTCTTTATATGCATTTTACTATTTAATCGTTTACTCTACTTGCATCTTTTAAGTCTGTCATTGTGTGTTCCCGTGAGGGTGCTTTAGTGGTGTGTGGTTGAATACACGGTGCACCTCTGTATATGCAGGTATTGAGGTCACAGCTGCTTGTCCGATAGGGTCTCGCTTTGGTTCATCGTGTGATTTTCTCATCACCTCCTGCATTTGGTGGTCATCAGTGTAGTACAAAGGTACAAAACAGATTTCAGTACTTCAAAAGATTGGTATATTAACATTATATCAGCTAATGACATTTAGGGTCTTTAACTACTGTACCAATTGTAAGTCAAAACCGTAAAACCTACCGTTGCTCACCCGGGTGGGGGGGGCCGGGGTGGCGGTTCAGTCGTCTTTATATGGTAAAATTCTAGGCAAGCACCACCCTGTCATTTTTTACCGTAAATTTTTACAGATTTTTCTTACAGTACATATATATATATAGATGTACTCAAGGATGAGTATTTTTCAATACATTAATTGAATCATCACACTCACAATCGTTCTAAAGCTAGGTCTTAGCCAAAGAGTTAAGCACTAACCTAGAAAAAATCACCTTGTTTAAATACTTACAATTACAACTCACCATATTGATACAAAAAAGCAAAGAGAAAATAAATTATATTCCATTCTGTATATCAACGTCTGCTCCACTTTGGCATTATAACCATTCATTAGATGAAGTTGCTAAGTGAAATAGTGAGTTGATAAAAATCGTATTAATAAATGTAAATGTAAATAAAAAAAATTGAACACTTCACACTAAAAAGAGAAATCTTTTATTTGTTGACCATTCAGTAACAACCATTAACCGCCAACAGAGAACATGTGAATGTGTTGTTAAATTATTGAAATATTCAAGAAGTACTATGTTATTTTAGAGGTTTGTCTGACAAAAACAGAAAACAACAACGACATCACCAAGAATATATACGGAAGAGTCACTCTGGATATGATGAGACAGTGACCTCCAGCGATACACACCATGTTCATGTTTTAGGTAACATATGCGTTTCACACTGTCTAATTGCTTGAGAGGTGCATTTTCCTCTTATTCAGAAGCATGGTTTGCAAATTTATTTACAGTATTTGTGAATATAGTCTAAACAGTATGACATTAGGATTTTTAGAACGGAAAATTTAAAAGAGAAAAAAAAAAGAATTAGGATGAATCAGTAAATGAGGAGTAATTATTAGTCATTGTGTGCATATGTAATCCATAAAAAGTAACTGTAATCAGATTACGAGTATTTTAAAATGTAATATACTCTAATTACTGATTATGTAATCAGTTTTCACCCAGCCCTGCTGACTACACAACTATATCTTGATTGACTGTTTTGTTGATTTTAAGATTTATTAATTTCCATGATTTTCCCAGGACCTTTTTTCCCCCCTGAAATTCCCAAATGTATCCAGGTTTTCCAGCACTGTGGGATCCTTGACTTCAACTATTAATGGGCTGTTGAGCCTGTAAAAATTTTTAAATGAATAAATAAATAAAAAAGCAAAGTGAATATATCTCTGCCCCAAGTAAACGAACTGCAAGAATATTTTTTCCAATTTTTTTTTAAAGTGTGCATGTGCCTATTAAAAGGATGAAACAGAAACTTGAGCTTTTTAAGCATAATTTTAGAAAGAAGAACTGACATTTAGCATATCCTTCACAGACACAAATCAAGCCATCATTCCTTGTTCAACAGTGTCACTTTATTATTTCATCTAGCAGTAATAGTGAATGACTCTGCATGCTCATCTATATAACATTACTGCTGACAGGTCACTGTACCTTTCTCTTTCTAAGGAACCTTCTGGAAATTAATGCATTACAGCAGCAAAATATAAAGTGCACATCACGAGAGCTTCTCCTGATGACGTTCTTCAACACTTGGCACACATCATAATCCAAACGAAACAGGTTAGCATACACATAACTCGCAGGAACTAACAGGTTAGTAGTGCATCCCGTACATTTACAGTCTGATCTCTCAGATTAGCTTTCAGGTGTGGATGACAGTAGTGGAATAAATGTACAATGTAATTATATGCATAAATCTGGTTTTCCTATCCAATTCATAAATAACTAATATTAATTTTTCCCATATCAATACTAATCATATGATTAGTAGTAAAACAGTGCAGCTATGGGGGGGAAATTAGGCACTAGAACATATTGCTGATTTCATTCAAAACGTCCGCTTCCTTTTTTTAATGTTGCCAGATCCAGATTTCTCTTATATAGCACAATCTACAAAGAGGCCAAGCTGTTTACACGACCTCTTTACTCGAGCATAAATAATAACCCCTGTATTAAATACAAAAGAAACAGTGTACACAAAAAAGCTCTCTTCAAAGTGGCATGTCACTGAACTCTCAAATGCAAAAAAAAAACAACAATACTGATAGAAAAAAGAAATATGTGATGAGCAATATTTGGTATGCTGAAATAAATGGATGAAAGCATGGCTAGGTGTTCGATTCTAAATGCAGCAGTGTTCAGACATATCCCTATCGGCCCTGTTGAAGGTACTGCTGGGTAAACATGTTGAGTTCACTGTCCAGCCAGCCAGCTTTATTCCTGGGGAAGAAATCACAATAAAATTAACATCATAAATATTCAAAATGATTTTGCTGTGCTTTATTTTTGGCCAGTAAGTTTTGTAAAGGGCAGAGCAGCAGACTAGTTTTCCCCCTGCTAACTTGAGTTATAACTCACTAGCACAAGACATTTTTAAACTGAGCCATATAGTTTAATGAATTTCCACAAATCAGCTCTGAAAGTCCAATGACGTTTGTTAAAAATGTTCATAGAAGTCCAAAACATACATGCAAGTATATATTGATATTTACAATTAGGTATATACCGGTGCATTTATAAAGAAAATGTTTAGATCATTTCCAGTAAAACCTGTTATGAAAACATATCTTGATGATTGTAACTAAAATGTGCATTATTTTACTTCGGTTTAGTTGGTTGAAATGGTTCTGAAAAAGTTTGGGGTTTGTAAAGTCTCATGTTCACCAAGGCTGCATTTATTTGATCAAAAATGCAGTAAAAACAGCAATATTGTGAAATATGATTACAATTCAAAATGACTGTTTGCAATTTTAATATATTTTAAAATGCGATGCCAATGCTGAATTTTCAGTATCATTACTCCAGATTTTCTGGTGACTATAAAGTTCAAAAGAACAGCATTTATTTGAAATAGAAATCTTTATTATAAATGTCTTTACAGTCAATTCGGATCAATTTATGGCATCCTTTCTGCATAAAAGCATGAATTTATTTTAAAAATCTCCCTGACCCCAAACCTTTAAACTGTAGCATATATGTTGTCACAGTCTACTATCTATTCCTGAACAAGAGAGTCGACTGCAACCAAACAGCAAAGTCATATGATGTGATATCACAGACTCTCACCTGAGCAGCTTGGCTTTACTCTGCAGGCCGTCCAACTGTTCGATCTTGCCGTTCAAATCCCGGATTTCATCGTCCAGCTGCTGTCTGGTCACGTCCACCTGCTGACAGAGCTGAGAGAAGGTGCCAGCCAGCTCCCTGGGACAAACATTCATAGTTAAGCAGGCTGGATTCAACAATGGTCGAAAAACACAACTACAGAAAGCATATCTCTCAAAAAACATATACTTCATATATTTAATTTCTCCACTAGAGGAGGGCACATAGGATTGGGCATGACTTTCCTTTGCTACAGACTGAGACTCGGACTTACTGCTGAACCTGATGGCTGCAGTTGGATCCCGTGTAGCTGACGATGAGCTGTAGCTTCTCGCTGGCGTACTCCACAAACTGTCTTTTAAATGCTCTCTCTTTGGCCCTTGTGGTCCAGGTGAGTCTCTCATAAACGTACAGCAGCCCATAGAGACCCACAGACAGAGCGATGAGCCTCCAGCCCACCGCCTTCCAGATCTGAGACACAATCACACCGCTTTCATCCGTTTGATATTCCAAGTCATTAGACCAGGAGATGACAGTGAGTAAATGAAGACAGAATGTGCATTATATTTTTTAGTGCATCAGAGATTATGATCTTACCACTCCTCCTACGACTATAATGCCCATTGATGTCCGAGAGGTGAGTGATGCCAATCCTGTTACCATGGAAACCATAAGCTCTTCCTGGATCATGGATCCTTGAGGGAAAGGAGGCACACTGGTGCTGACCGGAGTGATGGCCAGAGGCCTGGGAACCTGACAACACAGAACACGATGATTTTGATACACGAATGAATGGAATAAGCACAGCACTTTCCCCATCAAATCGCCCGCGGCTCGTCTCTCAAAAACCACACTAAACGTTTCTCCTTTCAATCGTAGGCTCTAATAACAACTTAGGATTACATACACATCGTTTCTACCTAGGCCAACACGTTTGCTTCTTTATCTTCTGCTGGTTTGAGTGACACATGCACATTTGTTCAGTGAAGTTCAAGACTCGCTTAAAGAGTTTCGAAGTGTAATGAAATGTGCGCGGTTTGAATTCAACTTTCATGTTTCTGTCGTTCAATTATCACTAAACGTTTGTCATGAAATCTCTCTGCTTTAGGGATACACGATATTATCGGACCAATACCGGAATCGGCCGATAATGTCTTTAAATCTCAACTACGGCATTCGGCGCCGTATTAAAACTTATGCCGAATTCATGCTGCCGATAAGAGGAATTACATTAACTCGTGCTATTTCTCTCAGGCGATTAATCCCACCTCAGCATTGTTTCTTCCCCTCATTCTGTGAAGCAAAGTTTAAAACTGATGGGATTATATCACTGTTTTGGATCTGCATATGAACCTGAGGTAGGGTGCACTTCAGAGATGACGCATTGTGATAGATAGGAACGGCAATCCAATAGCGACTGTGCAGAAAGCGGCAAATGGCGCGTCAACCGACCAGGGTACCTAGGCGGCGCCTTCTGATGACAACCGGTAACTGCGATGGTGAACTTTATGTTTTATGTGATTCAGCATATGAGGTGGACGGAAACTGTCCCCTAGTCTGCTACAACTTCTAATAATATACTTGATGAAATCACAATACCTACAAATCACTATTTGGACGGTGTTTTCAAATAAATAAAGCAGTAATGGATGCATAAAATCCTGATATGGTCCTGATTATCAATGTTCTGAAGCTATGCTTACATGAACAACAAAAATCAACAAACATGACACTTAAATTAATAAGTTTATATTATAACTGATTCTTCCATTAAGGTGTAATATGTTATACTCTTTTAAACAATTATGAATCAAGCACCTTTCTGAAATTTTACAACTTGCCTGTTGTTTTTAGACCATTTTACAAATGTTAGAATCTAAATAAGTGTTAAGGTTACCACTGCCTCGTTCTGAAAAAGAAATGCCTCAACTGCATACATATAGTTTATTTATAGTTATTTTTAAATCTTCAATGTACTGTAATTATCAAAAAACTTTCATTATTGTTTATTTAATTCTAACCCAACTCAGTTTCGGTTGTTAAAACCTCCCGCAAAATTAAAAATACTTATATATCGGAATACGGTTTATCGGGCCAAAATGAGTTAAAATTATCATCATATCGGCAAAAATCAAGGAAGGCGTGCGCTCCACTCGCTCTGTATGATGATGTGGTTTAGAAATTATTAATTTTATATTTCGAACACCTGCAATAGGGCAAACCCCGAACCACACATTTCGCTACTCCGTTCTCTTTTTTTCCATACTTTCCAAACTGCGCAACCGTGAGCAGGATAAATCGGGTTGTTTCCATAACACTTTAAAATCACTACGCATAACGATGTGTGGAAGTAATGATGTAACTAGGAGAAATAAGCGCAAATAATTATGTGGCAGTTACCTTTCTCCGTCATTTCCTGAAATGACTTAATCAATGTCAGATTTCCAAACGCAATGGAGCCCTTACTGCTTCAATTAGAAGATATTTAAATATTTATTTATCGGATCACGAAAGGTCCCCAAGCTGTTTCACTGCCTATTACAGGTAGTTATCGGCTCCGACAGTCTAGAAGATAGTTCATAGCTACTGTTATAATATCAGAAAAATAAATATATTATTTTAGTAACAACGTCATATTTGTACCGTGTCTAACTACAAAAAAAGAGATTGAAAAAAACTGATTACGATCTTCTTAAGTAACTGTAGCGACTTCTCGGTTCCAGCCCGCACTAACACCGTTTTACTCGAAAACAAATACGCATAATTTTGTGATTGTTACAGATACAGATACAAACACTGGCTCCACTGCATAGCATTTTTTGTTTCACAATTTTGAAATAGATTTCTTTTTTTTCTAGAATCAATACTAATTCATATTGCATTGTTTATTGAGTATACTTTAAGAAATATAATTTTTTTCTTCCATGTTTTAAGCTCTGTCTTGCAGCACTATGCTCGCCAAAGCATAGAAGCCTTCTATCGCAGAGAAGAAATATGTAGGATGTTGGCCTTACAGAACCAGGATTGGACACCATGATTTAGATGGACAAATCTGAACATTATTACAAAACAGAAGTCTGCCATTAACACGTGCTACCTGGTCATTGTAGCCCATGAGAGCGCGGCGTGTGTTTTTGGGACCCAGGAAGCGGTTGACCAGCATGGTCCAGCCCAGAGAGAAGTGGAAGCCGATGTCTTCCTGAAAGTCGCTGCAGAGTTTGTCACAGTTGAGGTCGTAGCTGAGGGCGAAGCACTGTCTGGGCACCATCTTATCCACCTGCTCTCGAATCCCGATGGGTAGCAGGGGCTTCAGGCCCTCTGGAACGATCAGAAGTACTTTAACCTGCTGCTGATACTGGATGAGCTGTATGAAAACTCACCGTATGAGAGGGATACCGACCTATCATTTCAGTCTGTGTGTTTTGCAGCGCTGCAGGTCTTCATCCAGCACATGGATGGTCATCTTCTTGCCGACATATTCTCCGTTGTCCACAAGCTCCCGATTCCTATCTCATGTGCTTGTGCAGCTCCTGAACCTCATGTTCAATTCATCAAAATAGACATGACACAAAAGCAGTTTCCCCCTCATGTAATAAGCTACAAAGATTTACGAAAACCTTTACCGCATTATTAAATGTTGTTAAATTAATTAGGGATGCACCGAATGTTCGGCAACCGAAATTATTAGACATAAGCGAAAAGACCGAATAAATTGTACCGAACAATGATATGACGCGATCATAGCTAAGCCTCATTCGCAGAGTGGGGGCTATTTCTCACTTAAAATAACACTGCGGTTAGAGTCTCCAATGTATCCAAATAAACATCCTTAATGACAGCACCAGCAGCAGCCTCTTTTACAATATCTTAGCGTTGCTGTCTTTTAAACCTCACTCACATCTGTTTACCCCTAATTTTTGTTTCTCTAACTGTTGTACGTCCTTTATAGCCTATAACCGACATGCTTTAGTATATAATTCGACTGGTTTTACACTTGTCATTTATACTTCATCTTAACGGGCATTTTGACTTAATTTTGTATGTATTTGGCCGTTTACGTGCAATAAGGTGCAACACAACTTCATTCTGTAGGTCCGCTCTCTCGAATGCGCTCGCTTCTACTGTGCGCGCGCTGTAGTGGGAGCTCCAGAACGGGTCCACGAGAGCGCTCAACTACGGGTGTTAGGGTGGGGGGGGGGGAGGCGGGGTGTTGGGTGAATTGAGCACTTCAATGTTTAAAATTGTAAGACTAAAAAGCATGTGCAAATGATACATTCCGTCATCTGTCCCGAGCGTCTTTCACGCTGAAATATTTGTGGGAATTTCCCATGTCACAAGAGCGTAAACTGCGGGAAGCAGTAAAATTATGCACAATCCCACGCCGAAATTCAAGCCCTGGCTATTAATTGGTTTAATCTATACGCAGCCATATGAAAAATGAAAGTTAACAAGATCAAGGACAAGGGCGTAGATGAGATCACATGATGTTACTGGGCAGCAAGGGGTTTTCCTTGAGGAGAGCTGCATGTTGACACTAAACATAAAACTACAGTTGATAAAAGAGCATACAAATAAAGAGGAGAAGACATGGGCGGCTGATTGGAGGAAGACCAATTCAAGTCCAACTCACGTTCTTATATACTTTGAGCACCACTTGTGAAGGATGAAAGTCAATGTGGAAGTCGTCCACTAGCACAGCCAGTCTCCGGATCTCCTCTGCCATGGCGTTAGATACCTACGGGATGAAACACGGAAACACCCTCATTAGGGCTAGTTTTATAGTGTTTGAAACTTAAATTGAAAATTAAAGTTACTAAAGACTCCAAATCCATACTTGTTTCAATAATCAGGTTTTGCAAAATACCCATTACCTAATGCCTTGAAATTTTGACATTATGCGTTTCCATTTAATATGCAAACGACTCTGTTACGGTCTTCTTGCATTATTGACAAACTATTTTCCTGTTTGACACTGTAAAGCTGCTTAGACACAACCAGTATTGTATAAAGCACTAAACAAACAAAGGTGACTTGACTTAAAACTTAACAAAAGAACAAAAACAAAAGATAAAAGACCTAACAAAAAATATAAAATAAGGACTCACAGAGAACAAAAAGGCTCTTTATTAGTATCTTTTTTTTTTTTTTTTTTTTTGTTTACCAATTTCAAAATGAAGCTATCATCTTTAACTCTAATAACTTTTTAAATACAAATAAAATTAAAACATATATAAATATACTAATTTATTATATAAAGCCCACGGTTTTCAATTTTACCATCGAAATCGTCAAAACGTGTGCTACAAAAATGGAAGCCGTAATTACATATAAAATAAGTCTATCTAAATCAGTCTGCACTGAGATACCCGACCAGTATTAACATGTGAACGACGTCTACTTAAACGGTCACGTGTCAGATACCCTTTTAAAATCCATCAGTTTTCTGTGTGAGCCATCATTTGCTCTGCCAGGCGAGGGCATCTCGGCCACAGGCGAGTGGGAGCGCGGCACAAAAGGTTCGATCCCCAATGGTGCGAGTCTAGTCCTAGGATCGAGAAGATGCGTGCTTTTGCGGGACCGGTAGGGTACTTCGTCTGCATCTGTGCATGATGAGTAGTTCGGTCCAGTAAAGGGACATGCATGATGCACTGATGTGTGAGGAGGGGAGCCTCGTGATGCGTCCTGCTCGTCAAAAATGGTAACGCCAGGGGAATGACTTGTAAGAGATTGGTGTAGGGTTTGTATTGACGCCGCTCCGCGGATCCTATCCGTGTCCTACGATCTTTGCGTATGTGCTGGAGTTTCAGGATGAGATGATCCCGATGAGAAGAGAGTTGCAGTAGTCTAGTCTTGAGGAGACAAAGGCGTGGACGAGTTTCTCAGCATCATGTAAGGTGAGTGTAGGAAGAAGTCTGGCTATATTCCTGAGGTGATGAAATTATGTTTTGCAAAGATGTTCAATGTGAGTCTCAAAGGTTAAATGAGGGTCAATCCTAACGCCAAGATTGGTGACTAATGGTGATAAGGGAATGTCCTGGCCAGAAAATGTAATGCAAGTTATGGCAGATGTTCTGATCTGATGAGGGGAACCAATGAGGATGGCTTCTGTTTTTGAGCTGTTCAGCTGGAGAAAGTTATGATTCATCCATGCCCTTATCTCCTCCAGACAGGCAGTGAGTGTAGATAAAGTTGCTGCTGCTGATGAAGATGAGTGAGTATCAGCTTTCGAATATAGTTGTGTATCATCAGTGTAACAATGGAAGGAAATTCCCAAACGACTGATGACTTTGCCAAGTGGGAGCATGTAGAGAATGAATAAAATAGGTCAGAGAACTGATCCCTGTGGAACCCCACATTCAACAGCATGTGAACGGGACCTTGAGCTTCCCATGGCCACAAACTCAGATCTGTCCATGAGGTATGACTCAAACCAGCCCAGGACGATGCTATTAAGTCCAATGGAGTGATGTAGCCGGTTGAGAAGTATCCCGTGATCAACAGTGTCGAACACAGCAGAAAGATCCAGGAGGACAAGAAGTGATGGTGAACCAGCATCAGCTGTCATCAGCAGGTCATTTGTGACTCTCACTAAGGCTGTTTCTGTGCTGTGAGCGGAACGGAAACCAGACTGAAACTTTTCAAAAACGTTATTGTATTTGAGGTGATCCTGAAGGTGGCTGGCAACTACTTTCTCCAGAACCTTAGAGAGAAATGGCAGGTTGGATATGAGCCTATAGTTAGCAAGGATTTGAGGATCAAGTATGGGTTTCTTAAGTAGTGGTCTGATTATGGCCATTTTTAAGGCAGACGGTACATGGCCAGCCTGAAGGGATTGGTTTATTTTCATGGTGATAAGGGGACTGATGGCAGAAATATTTGCTTTCACCAGAGATGTAGGAAAGGGGTCGAGGGCACAGGTGGAGGATCTCATGCCCCTGATGGTGTCCTCGACCTCATGTTGAGTGACTTCTGGGAAGCAGCAGAGCAGCCTCGAAATACCAGACTGCGGGTCAGCAGTTGGGGCAGACGAGGAGGAGGGAACATGAAAAGAGGAGCAATTTTTGGGCAATTTTGGTTTTAAAAAAGGTCATAAAATCATTGCATTGTCCTTCAGTAGCTCCTGTGAGTGGAGCAATTTGAGGTTTAAGGAGAAGATTTATGGTGGAAAACAACTGTTTGGAATTGCCAGAACTATTTTGAATAATACTGTGACCGTGTTCTTTGATTGACTTCAGATAAGCTTTTTGGTGGTCCCGATAGGCCAGCTTGTGAACAGTAAGTCCGGAAGCATTATACCGCTGCTCAAAGGCACGTCCAGCTGCCTTCATTTTCCACAGGTCACTTGTGAACCAGGGAGCTGAGCGGGAAAACACAATTGTCCTAACTTTGATGGGTGCATGAAGATCTAAAATGCTGCGTCTTATTATAAGATTCCATAGATTCAGTGACTGATGAGACATTTACAGAATGAAGATGTTGAAGACTTAAATTTAGGTTTTCTGTGTTAATGTTTTTCAGATTTCTAAAACGTATTTCACGTTTAGGTTTGATGTGGGAAGACAGAAAAGGCAGCTCCATGGAGATGACCTTATGGTCAGATACACCCAGATCATACAAAACTGGTGCACTTAGAGGGGCAGACTCAGTAATGACCAAATCAAGAATATTCCCCTTGGTGTGTGTGGGAACATCAACATGTTGTCTGAGGTTTAAACAATCCAATAACTGCAAGAATTCTGTTGCAAGATGACAAGAGGGGTTGTTGACATGAATGTTAAAATCTCCAAGTATTATTATATTGGAAGAGGTTGCGCAGAAAGTTAAAAGAAGTACAACTCTGAGATGAAGCATGCGTTTGGTTTGGGTGGCCGGTAGATCAATAGTACTGTCATTGTGAAAGGAGGCTTACAATTAAATGCCAAACATTCAAAGGAAGACAGCCCAGGGAGGGCCAGAGGGGACAAATCTAGGTGACTGTGGTAGATGACAGCCACGATAGCTACGAGCTTTTTGGAAATAACAGTAGCCAGGAGGACAGGTCTCATTTAAAACAGAAAAAACATCTGGTTGATGCCAGGTTTCTGTGAGGCATATTATGTCTAAACTTTTGTCCCGAATGTGATCATGTATGAAACTGGATTTGTTTGTGAGGTATTGTATATTAAACTCTGTACTGGCCGAAGTAAGCTGAAATCCACTCCATGTTTTCTGTCTGACTCCATGTGTGGCGCTGTTTCTCCAGTTCTACTAGTCCACAGAGTATCAGTGCTCTGATGACTTGCGAGAGATGCGACAGGGCGCACAGCTGGCCAAACAGACTCGGCTCCCGACTGTGTGTCCCCGATACGGTGGTAGTGCACACTTCCTTCCACGCAGAGAATCGCTGATGGATGTCTGGACGATGTAGAGTCAAGTTTCTTTAATGACTGATATAGATATATACTGCAGTATATACTCTTAAACGAACACTAAAGAAAGGAAATCTACTTAAATAGAGTTATACCTTCATCTTTACATCGAGATAACATTAATCACATCAATCTCTTGTTAAAGTATATTAAGACTCAGCGGCTTCATATGATGTCCCAAAAAAGAAAGTGTGACATTATGTACATTTACATAAACTCTGAATGTTCAATTTCAGTCAAACTAAAACAACAATTCTTCTTTTAAAATGTCATGTGTGTGCTTTAGTCCAACTAAAATGGCACCAATCTGATTTGATTGTGAAATCGGACTAAAGACCAAAGTACACTTAGGTTTTTACATGTGTACAGTACAGTGATGCAAATTTCATCATCAGCACAGTACGTGTGCAGGTCGATTTTTCTAACAATGCGTCCTCTGCACCCTCAGCTCTCACATTCGCCTTGATTTTTTGCACTAACTAGTTGGTCCACAAGCTGACTAAACAGACCCAGGCTGTTGTTTCACAATTGTGAAAGAAACTGAAGAGATCATCACCATCACACTAATAGTGACGGCAACAAGAACAGACGGCCACGTTGACAACATAACTCCAGACTAAACGAGTACAAAGACACTTTCAGCAAGAAAAAATAATAGCAGAGTCTGATTAAACTGAGTGACACTGGAGGAAACTTTCTAGTGCATGTGTTCAGCTGTATGTCCACACTGATGTATACTTAACAGACCTCGATAAAGTGATTGTAGCTCAGCTTCCTCCAGCATGTATACACAAATCAACCAAAAATTGGCTTCATAGTGAGCTTTTTTGTAGACTTAGATGTTAGTTACTTAGTAACGTTCTGAAAAACAGTCTCACCTGCTTCTCCACCTCCTCTGTGATCTTCTTGATTTTGCTCTTGCAGTCCAGAGTGAGCAGATCCAGCTGTTTATCGATGAACTCCAGCCTGTCCTCCCTCTCCTCTTTCACCTCTAAACAATGAATCCTGAACAAGAGCACACACACACAAAAATAAATGAAATATTCATTTCAGTCTATGCATAGAAGCTATCCTTCAAATGAAGATGCAGATTCATTTTAATAAAGCTGATGTAAGACTGTTAGCTCAATATGATTCCTGATCACCGTAAGAAGTAGCAACTCTATTTTGAAGGTCGCTTGGTTTATGTGCAGTCATGCTGGTATGAAGGTAAAACAGTAGCAAAATTCAAGAGCTTGTTGATTTGAATGTGAGAAAATGTCATATTACAGTACAAATATGGCCGAAGGATCATGTGACACTGAAGACTGGAGTAATAGCTCCAGAAAATCATGCATCATACTGTTTATTTTTTATTAGCAGCAACATTTCAAATATGTTGTGGATATTATCCCTAATTTCAACATTTGACTCTACCATTTATATCTCCTCCTCGTCGTCTCCTATAACAGCACAGTCAGGCTCTGATTTCAATGTCACCAGAGGATCAGTGTTGAGTGTGAAGGATTACCGTCTTTGCGCTCACCTCTGCTCTTGAGCTGCAATGTGCACAGAGTCCATTATCAGACGCAGAGCTTCAGAAATCTGCTTGGCTCTCATGGTGTGCTGCTCGAACTTAGTCTTCACCGCTGACTGCGAGATGCACTCCTGTAAGGACACACGTACATGAGAGTCAGACAGGCACGCTTAACCCAATGACAGTCTCAAACCCAACAACACTCACCTCAAAACGCCTTTCAAAGTTCTGAAACTCAAACATTCGCGCTTGAAAACCTTCAGCCAGAGCACCACCTGAAATCCAAAAACAACCTCTTTACAGGGAAAAGAGGAGCTTTCTTGTTTTTTCGAAGAATACCTGCGATGGACGTGGGGGAGCACAGGGCAAGGGATTTGACACACACCACTAAAGTTCACAATGTTCACAGGAACCTAAATATGATAGAATATTTGACTTAAGATGATGCTGTAATGCAGGGAACTGCAGTATTTTGGGTGGATAAAAATAAACAAGAACTAAACCAATTCTAATATTAAAATGACTAAATAGGGCTGCACAATTAATCAAAATAAATTTGAAATTGTGATATAGCTTAGTACGATTATCACTGTACAGTGCAGAGTTTAATGTGCATTTGGGCACACAATGTGTGCTAGAATCACTTTTAGGGGGGGACGGTCGAAGAGAAAGACACGAGGGGGGTATTTACACACTCCTCATAATGTATCACCATTTCTGTTTACAGAAGTTACAGCATTCTCTCCTATTCCACCATTCTTGTGTAATAAAACTGATGTTGAAATATAAAAGAGGCAGTTTTTAAAGTGCATAAGTAAATTTAAAAGTAAACCTTTGAAGCATATTATATATATATATATATATATATATCTCTATATATATATATAGAGAGAGAGATAAAAAATTGTGTGTATATATACACGTTTTTTTTTTCTCCTTTTACAGTACACTTGTAAATAACAGTAATATTTTCTGCTTCATTTTTTTATAATTAAAACTTTAAAACTAATATAGTATAAACTAACTATTATTATTAGTATATATTAGTTATATAATTCGTATAAACAATAACTATTATTAGTATCAGCATTATTCATTTGGAGATTTTTTCAAATTTGAAGGGTTCCAAAAACCTCATTGTGAATGTAATGTTGACTGAGTACACTTTAAAGTCCAGCTACAACGTGAAACATTTATCACACTGCAGTTCAGATCACTTCATATGACAAAATAATTGCAATACTGTATAATCTTTTCATCAAATTGTGCAAAATTATAAATAAAAAAATAAGTGTTATTTGTTTACTTGCATGTTGTTAAAATACTGAAATATAAGCTTAAAATCTTAGGGGTACCTCAAATAAATATTTTAGATCTAAAGGGTTCGGCTGATAAAAAAAGTTTTGAAGAAAAGTTTTTTTTTACCTGCTTCAGGCATTCCCTGGGCTTTCTGGACGCGCGCCTGAAGAGCCTCTTTAGCAGAGATGAAGAAGATCCGGTCGCTGGCCTGAGTGCGATCTACCACCCGCAGCTCATCCACTAAAAAACTAGTGCAGCGGTCCATGTGTTGCCGTCTCACCTGACAAACACACAAGACTCATTATCCCCGTGCAAAAACACCATGTATGCTTCAAAATGGTCACCTTTTTAAAATTTAATTAGGGTTTTTTTTTATTATTCAAATTCGTTTGTAAAACAGACAAACACCATTCTTAATGCTTCACTTCGTCCCTCATTTTGTAAAAATCATGCTTAGTGTATTAGGTTTAAGTATCAGGGATGTTAATGGTTTAAAATGCATCTCAGGGCCGTGAGACTCAGAGGATGTGTGTGTGTGTGTTGTTTGTTGTGTCATGTATGTCACACCTCTTCCATGTACTCGGGCTCGTTGGCGGAGGCATCCCAGCGGTTGTTCAGGATGAAGATATTAGGGCTGGAGAGGCGCTCGTTCACTTTGTGAAAGAATGACTTTTCCTTTGAGAGGGTAGAGGAGAGGCATGTTTTAATAAGCTGACACCAGTGAGGTCACAGGACGATCAAGCACTTACCTCACAAGTGCTGGAGAAAAATAGAAGACAATCATGCTTATCAAGTAAAGTTGATCAATTTTATGCACAAACGTGAAAATCATAATGCTGTAATATCTAGCAAATTCTATGTAAGCTTTTTTTTCACAAGCTGAAGTTCATTTTAAACTCACTGTTTGCATTAAAGTGGACTCTGAATTGGCCACCAGCACAAAAACGTCAGCATCAAGGCAGAATTTGTCAATCCAGCTGTCCAACTCTGTTGTGACATCAATGCCAGGGCTTGAAAAGGAAGATTTTATAAGTTTCCAAATGAAAAATACAACTAATATGACTTCTAATGCAGTAAATTGGTCATTTAATGCAGTAAGCTTATAATGCCATTACATCATATTAAAGGGGTCATATGATGTTGCTAAAAAGAACATTATTTTGTGGTATTGGTGTAAGAATTGTTTCTCGGTTTAAGGTCAAAAAAACACATTATTTTCCACATACTGTACATTATTTTTTCTCCTCTATGCCCCGCCTTTCTGAAACGCGTCCATTTTTACAAAGCTCATCGTTCTGAAAACCAAGGTGTGCTCTGAGTGGCCATAACTATGCGCGTGCGTTGTGATTGGCCGAATACCTCAGCGTGTGACGTAATAGTACGCCCCCTTACCCTACTGTGATGCCCGGCACGACGAGACAAAACCATTAAAACCCATTATAAACGAGGCCTTTGTTGCATCCAGTGGGGACATAATTACTCATATAATGACTTATACTGTTCTTTTAGGTTGCGTTTGCATCGCGCCTCGTAAACATAAAACCATGTCTGCATTTGTGATCGGAGAAATGACATACAACAAGTGCTACTCTACACTGCTCAAAACTCGCGTTTAAATCATCAGTGGCAAATCCTTTAAATATAAAAAACATACTTACAATCTTTGAGTCAGAACAGCTGGCATTGTAGTCTACTCACCAGGATCAGGAAAATTCCTCCATAAAATGTAGCTGCACACATCGGAATATTTGGGTTTAACTGTTCTGGAACAGTGTTGTAAATAAACTTAACCACTGATTTATAGTCTTGTCCTCTTTTGGAAGACCAAACAAAGTAGTTTCGCTTTCACAATTTTCAGCACATACTACAGTGAGGAATAAAAGTTACTCCTTCTTTCTTTGCTTGAACATTTGGGTGGCGTTATGCAAATTTTCCCACATCGTGATGTAGACATGTGGTGGTGTGTTAGAGCGAGCCGTTTTAGGTAGCGTGGCTGACTCTTAACTTTTATAAAAAATATCTCTTTGGATTTGAGACTTTAGTCTTTGCAACTTTACAGATCTTCTTTATGCACCAAGAGCTTGTAACACTCCAAAGAGAAAGAAAATTGAAATCGCATCATGTGACCCCTTTAATATTAAATACAGTATCTAGGCAAGCAAAATATCATAATATATATAAAAATCTAATAAAAATAAACAAAAAATGCATGTGAACAAAGTTTCACATGTGTAGAATTTATAGATCTGTGAATTAAAACAGACAACGTATTGAATGCAACGGTAAAGGACTGTCAATATTTCCTAATAGTGCGGCCTCACAGCCAGACAACACGAGTGTGTGTTTACCTGTCCACAAGCACCAGGTCATCCCGCAGCAGCGCACACTTTGCTTTAGGCCACATGACACACACCAGACTGCCTGCGTCCAAATCCTCATCCTGATGTAAGGCATGGGCCAACTGGTTCACTGTCTGCCAACACGCACACACGAGTGCAAACATTAGCATTTAAGTACTTTTAACCATATTATTTTAAAAGTAGAAAAAACAAAAAGTGGATCCCATTGCAAGAACCAGGCACTCACATAGCAGGCAAAATATAAAAAGCCTTTATTGTAAGACTACATGTTAAAAAACACCAACGCGTATCAGCCCAAACAGGCCTTCGTCAGTATTTTAAAAGTAGATTACCCGAGTCTTATCATGGAAAACATTACTTTCCTTTTTTATAATCAGAGTTAAAAATAATAACAGTAATAATAATAACTGTTGTATATTGTAGTTCAAATTGCAATGTATGACAAATAATTCACAACACTATCATTTTTGGCCTTGTTGTGCAGCCCTATATTTAAATCATTTTAAATTTCAAAAATAAAAAGTTTTATTTTGATTGTTTTCATTTGAAAAATGCTACAGAACGTTTTTTTGAATTTGTTTGTTTGCATGCAATGTGACCATTAACTTCCATCAGAGAAGCGTCATCATGCGAAAGGGCCATTAAATTATTGAAATATTAACTTAAAATCTCACGGGGCACTTCAAATAAATATTTTGTCTAAGGGCTTTGGGTGAAAACGTTTGGGAGCCCCTGACATAACCTGCTTTCTGTCTTTTCATGGAAAACATTATTTATTTTTATTTCACATTTGTAGGTGCGAGATTTTCCATCTAAAAGGCTTGAACTGCTGGACACCTAAATATCCATGATTGCAGGCACACACCAGAGAGTAAAGAATCAAAAGTAATAAACCTGCAGAGGAAACCATATGACCTTTGGCCCACTCTCGGGAATGGCGTGCATTTGTTTATGTCATCATGGAGTGCACATGCAGACAGGCAGGACGGAAATGGCCTCTTTCAGACAGAGAGAGACGCTGGGAAAAGCATCAAAATAGCTGTGTCCCCACATCCTGATGAGTGCACACACATTCACAAGCGTCTATCAGCCAGCTGCTCTGTTCACATTATCTGTAGGATATATCTAGCTGCTGACCATTGTTCTGTGTATGCAAGTCATCATAAGCCAGATAGTACCGCAGACAAATCCCAGACGTCACAACAGAACACCTGGCACTGCAAGGGCATTTACACCATTAGCAATGTTTCTGTTTTTCCACTATATCAACCTGTAAATGCTGTGCTTCTTTCATTGGTCTCAGTTGTAAATGTTTAGATGCAAGAAATAAATACAACTTAAATTATATTTTTGTATTTTCATGGTAAGTAGTTTTACGCTCTTTCCCAGCATTCCTCTACAGCAGGCATGTGCTCTTACGTGTAGCATGTACATGTTTTCTCAGTCTGTAATATATCAATGCAGAGGAAAGGTCACGAGACAAGTCCTAAATGACAAAAACGTGTGACCTTGTGACAGCTGGTAGGAAAAAGCTCAAGTACAGTCAGCCAAGATCCTGAGAAGTTCATTTAGCAGATGCAAATAGACAACAAAACTGTTTGCCTTATTGCTTGTCACTGACATTATCTGCTCAATATTTACCATTTTGAAAACACTGTATGAACAAACCAAAACAAAAAGATACACAATATATCAATGACAGTATCAGTATTTACTGAAAGAGGTCTATTTACATTTCTATTTTCATTTATTTAACTAACTGTACACACTAACTCTGTTCCAAAACCTAGTAAGCTGCGACTCAGAACGAGAGACTTTTATGAATTGATCTATAGAGTTCATATATCGATATTTGTACAACTATCAACAACAGTCTACAAATGTGGTCACGTAAGCGATATTTCAGCAAAATTTCACAGGCAAAAAGGTCCGATGTCAACAGCATAGCGATGCATGAAGCACAGCTCACACGGAAGTCAGTTTCGGGCCAACTTTCTGTTGGTCAGCCTGGTGAAATCATGTGACCGACTTAAACATGAGCGAAATCTGCGTGAACATTTTCGCCCTGACTCCTGAACGCTGAAACTCCAATCTGGGATTGCCTTTGTAATCTGGGACACGCTGCTTTTGTAGACAGCTCACAACGTTTTAGAAAAGAGCAGTCATCATTACAACACACGGCCTCAATTTTGGTCGGTGTGTTTCTTAACGGGAAAACGCTACATTAAATCTGTAGTAACAAAAAAACGGGGGGGGGGGTGGTAGCTCTACAGGGTGTCTCCTCTCATGTCAGACTAAAGAGATTACACATCCTCTTTAGCACCTACGGTGAGCAAAGCTCATTTATGGTTGCTATAGAGAGTTACACAAGAGGCCCATTTCCATTCCCAACTCCCATAGCAAGGGTCTTATCTGACTCAACATGTCAGACACACCCAAACGCTCAAACAAAAGACAGCATCTTCTAAAATCACTCAGGAATGCCGTTATGACAATTAAGCAGGTAGAGAGCATTTACTTTAACACTCTTTCTTTCATCCGATCCCTCGGTGAGCAGGAAAGCCTCGTTGCCATCGGTGCCTTCCACTCGTAGGAAGCAGTTGGTGGTGTGTCCGATTCCAGACGGCAGCACTTTGTCCCAGAGCATGGCGTTAATGACGGAGCTCTTCCCGTTACTTGTCCTGTTAACACAAAAATTGTGACTTAATCACAAATGATACTTCAAATTTATGGCAATACCCAGCATTCACATAAAAACAATGAATTCAAACTTTGCGCTAAGGCTGTGAAAGACGATGTGCATGCACTATACCTGCCAAAGAAGACCACCTTCATGTGTCTGCGGGACAGGACCTCCCCGATCCCTGCCACTTTGGACAGGTATCCTCGCACCTCCGCCACCTGCTCCTCTGTAGTGACAGGATCCAGTTCCTCATTGCTGTAGGTTTCTGTCAACAAAAGAGACCAGTTCAACTACACTTGACGGTTCAAGTACTTCAACAACATTTGCAACTTCAAAATGCCTTGAGAGTCAAAAGTAAAGGACGCCACCATGATTACATCAATCTCAGTGATTAGCAGGGCATTGCTATTCAGTTGCTAAGCTGTTTTGGGTGAATGCTAGGTGATTGCTTATTGGTCCAAATCAAAAGAGCCAACGCTCAAGTCTCTATGATATTCATTCACAAAACATACTTGAGAGAGTAAAACTCTTCTTAACTGCTGTTTTATATTTACGTAACCTCTTAAAGTTAGAATAACCTCCAACTTGTTAAAATTAAAATTGTAATGCACCTCCCATCATATAATCACATTAAAAAACATGAAAAATCTTACTGTTCAAAAACTTTTGACTTGTAGTATATGCACCTATTTGAATGCAAACTTTGGAAGCTTTGGCAATTTTTGCTAAAATATGACTGACCTCAAATAAACCTAACATGAGAGCAAAATCCTTTAAGTAAAATGCTGTGAGCTTATGAGCTGCCAGGGTAGATTTGTAAGACCTTGCCTAAAGAACACCTAAGATGTTCACAGAAAAAAGTCTTACACGCATAGACACGCTGACTAAGCCATGCTTTTCCCTGAGCCTTCAGCTGTTTCGTAACCTGTCTTTGCTATCTGAGCTATGCTAGTCAGCATCAACCAGGTTCCTCTTATCAGCTTGACAGGTGAACAGCACGCAGCGGTGTGCTTTAAGCTCCTGAGACGAGGAGTGGAACAAAGTCACGAAAGCAGACACCTTCTAGAAAGGCTGAGCTTTCTTTGATGTAGGCGCCCAGTTGTTCAAAGATGCCGTTGATCTTCTTCTTGGCGGTGACGAAGTGTTTGAGCGGGGAGGCGTTCACCTCGGCCATGAGTCGCTTGTCCTTCTTGCCGATCACACTGGTATTGGTTCGCGGGAAAACCAGAGACATCTCACTAGAAAAAGACAGATGGAGATAAGTCAACAACAGAACACACAACCACAAAGCAGTTTTGATTCAAAGATTCTTCCAAACCCCAAACGCAAGAGTACTGTCTGTAAGCAAGCACAAAAGTCTAATAAAACTTTAACTGAATACCGTCTGATTGCATTACTTAAACGTAGGGCTGGACAATAATTCAATATCAATATGTATCGCGATATAATTTTTTTCATCAACGTTGATATGATTTTTAAACACATTTCCGATATACATTACCAGTGTTTCCCATACATTGGTTTATTTGTGGCGTTTGATTTCATTGAATAAACATGAGCACTGCACGTTTCAAAATCAAAACGCGGCGCGGGTGCTTTATATGAATTTTATATGAATGTATCTCTGAAGGGAACCAACTGTCTTCAGAAAAGTTTCGATGGCATTTTCATTTAATCTTGATAAAGCAGCGTTTGTGAGCGCAGTGCTTATTTGATTACAGGGCCTGATTACTCGGTAAACGCCATTTGTGCAGCTCCAAAAGCGCCTCCTGCTGTCAGAGAATGAGTTTGCATTTTCAATAATAAGCCTATCTCCAGCAACATGTTTTTGTTGTTGCTCAATTTTTTTTGTTTTCTGCAGCAACTCTGAGCACTTTTCATACTCTTTATACTGACTAAAGCACATTTGTTTCAATCTATAAGAATAATCAGCCTACAACATCATTCAAAGTTTTTGGAACTGTTTCATGTTTCTTCTGCTCACCGAGCCTGCATTTATTTGATCCAAAATTCACCAAAAGCAGTAACATTTTGAAATCTTTTTACTATTTAAAATTACTGCTTTCTATTTGAATATATTTAATCATATTAAAGTGTACTCCTGGTATCAAAGCTGAATTTTCAGCATCATTACGTCAGTCACATGATCTTCAGAAATCATAATAATATGCTGATTTGCTGATTATCAATATTTAAAACATTTGTGGATACATTTTTTTTTTTCAGGATTCTTTGATGGATAGAAAGATTCAGCATTTATCTGAAATAAAAAGCCCCAAAGGGGCTTTTGTAACAGGCCTATTCCATTCAAAAGCTGGATCAGTATCATTTTATTATTTTGTTGGAAAGAAATTATAGAAATTCATAGCATTTATTAGGCAAGGATGCTTAAATGATCAAAAGAGATGATACAGGCATTTATTATGTTACAAAAGATTTCTATCTCAGATAAATAGTGTTCATATCGATATTGAAATTATATCGTATCGACCGAAATATATCGTGATATAAATTTGGCCATATCGTGCTGATCGAACTACTTAAACGATTAAGATTAATTGAAACATTACATATTTATAATTCTTATATATCATCCAAAACAGCAAAAAAAGGCAAAGATTAGTGGTTTTAATTTTCAAAATGGTTAAGTTTTTCTGTATAGTTTTTCTGTCTAATAAACTATTACACGGAAATACTAAAAGAACGTAATACTTTCTCATATACCATCGGCATTCTGCTAGAGTTTGAACATCTATTAAAATTATTAATAGTGATTTCTTCTAATTGTTTCTAATTGAGTAAATATGTAAATAAATATAAATTTAATTGCAGCTAATTAAGCATGTTACATACTATAACAGTCTGATATATCACATATATCAGCTTCATATCACCCTGCTCTCCAAGACATCGCCAATCAAAAATCTATATTGACCGTTAAGTAAAAACAATGTGCATTTCAAATTCTAAATGACAGCATTTAAGGACATCTAATCCCCAATGTGCTGTTGCATTCAGTTTCGACTGGCATCAAATCAACAAACGACCCACTAGAAGTTTCCTTGTTGGGAGCTGGAGGGTTTAAAGTTCCCAAATTCTAGCCATTTAATCTTGTAAAGAGGTGAAACACAAAGATTAGACATTTACAAGACATGTCTTGCAAATGAACAAGAAATACACAACACAAACACTTGCAAACCCTCTTTCTCAAAAGCAAACACAACACACCTTGAGAACTGCTCTGAAATACCTTCAGCTATGTTGTTGTCTAACTGGATTGCTCAGAGCTATTGTTAAGTCCCATGTGTTGATGGGAAATGCTGCGTCGCCCAAAAGTACCGAGTGTCAACAACACATAACGCACAAGCTGTTCAAAATATGCTTACTAAAGTTTCTAGATGAGTTTGTGTGTTAGCCAAACCAAAAGGGGATTACCTTCCCTTACTGAAATCTGACATTATTGCAATTCGTTATACAGTGATGAACAATCAATATAAACCATTCCCCTAACTGACCATTCGTTAGCACCTGCCTTCAAAACATTACTGACCAATCACGCTTTAGTCTGTTTGTCCTGCTTGAGGACAATGGACTGACACCTTTAAGAATATATTATTAATATAATGTAGTGGTCCATCGATAAGGATTTTTTGATGACGATGTTGATGCTGAGATCTTAAGTGGCTGATATCAAACCAATATATAGGGTTGGGTACCGTTCACATTTTAACCGATATGGTACCTGTATCGGTACCTGAATTTCGGTGCTGGTACCCAACGGTACCTTTTTTCGGTACTTTACTCTCTGTGTAATTACAAAAACATTTATTTCAGTGAAAAAATAAGTCCAAAAGTCTCAATTTCAACATTTTGAACAATAGGGCCCTACAAACTTTTTCTTTCTTTCTTAGTTTTTCCACCCCAGAAATTCTTGTTTTAATTTTTCTGAAAATCAAATGAAGGCATTAACGTTAGGGGGTTTGGGAATGTTAAATCAAATTAAAATTAAAGGAAAAAAATATTTCTTTAAAACATTTTTAATAGGCTAATATTTTGATTTTTTCTACAATTAAGTTATTAATCTGGTTGTAAAATTATTTTTTTTCATTTAATTGTTTTATTTAAATTTGATAGAAAATTGAATATTTAAAGATGTACATTATACTGTACAAAAGTAATATATTTCTGTTACATGCTAAACCGTACTTTTATTTTGACAGGTTGTCATGAAGTTTCAGTGTGTATACAGTATGATGATGCTACTTTTCTCTAATGAAATGGTAAAATTCTCACGAAGTGACTCACAGCAGCTCTGGGGAAAACGTTTTTGTGTTCATGCCGTCATATAGTAAGACGCAGAGGCCGAAAATCACCGTGAGCGTCACGCGTGCTTCAGTATTTGTGTAGTAAACAAAACTGCGTTTCCGCCATTCATACATACAGAGGCAAGCGTACATGCAGGATTCATATTTAAACCGTCTTTTTGTATTTTAATATTCACAGACACTAGTTCATATCACGATTCGAATTAAGTGGCAGTGGCTACTTTAGATTTATTCGTCCAACATTGTAGAATTCCGTGGCATTCCGCGCTATAGAGTAAATTACATTTTTTTCTGCATGACTTCGGCATGAGTTTTCGCAAAACGATATGCCGGCTAGAATGGTAACGCACAACTTCTCAACATTTCGCTTGCCTGATGTGTTGCAGCGAGTGCTGGGGTGACCTCACGTCTCTCGTTCTCAGGTACCGAAATTTAGCACCGATTGATTTAACGTGAATCGGTGCTCGGTAGTTCCGATGCAATTCGGTTGGTACCCTTAAAAGTACCGAGTTCGGTACCCAACCCTACCAATATATATTACACTATTTAAAGATATTAAACAATGCATGCATAACTATTTCTGCAATGAAGCTTATATTAATTCTGAATAACATATACTATAATCCTTATAAAAGAAAAAAAAATAGTATTAATCAATTTGAACTTCATAATAAAAATTCTTCTTCGGGGGGGGGGGGGGAAAGTGCGGTAATCTCATCCTATTATGTATTTTTTCCACAATAAAGATTGTTAAAACTATTGAATAACCATGTAACATCCAGCATAACCAAACTTGTGTGCAATGGGAATCATATTTTTCATTAGGGGAAGTCGTGGCCTAATGGTTAGAGAGTCGGACTCGTAACCCAAAGGTTGTGGGTTCGAGTCTCGTACCGGCAGGGATTGCACCTTCAATACCATCTCGCTGAGGGGCCCTTGAGCAAGGCACCGACCCTCCAACTGCTCCCCCGGCCCCGCAGCAAAAAAATGGCTGCCCACTGCTCTGGGTGTGTGTGTGTTCACTGCTGTGTGTGTGTGCACTTTGGATGGGTTAAATGCAGAGCACTAATTCCAAATATGGGTCACCATACTTGGCCAAATGTCACTTTCACTTGTCTCAAATAAGATTTCAATGCAGTACATAGTAAATATGATATGAATATATTACGAATCAATGATTTAAAGTTTCTCACTCAGGTTCTCAGCACTGTCAAAATAAAAGTCTTGTTTCTGACTATAATCTGAATACAGAAAAGAAGAAAAAGGTATTGGTCCATCCTGATAATTAAAAAAAACACCAAATATCATCTGATATATCGGCCTTGGTTATATAGCAGCCAACCACTAATCTGTATTTGTTCATGGATGCAGGAGGAGCTTATGCACAGGAACAATTCTCTCAGGATCATTAGGAATGCTTAAATGCTTCTGCTTCAAATGCATTTGTGAGATTTAAGCACATTTCAGAATTTCATTTTTACTCACTATTCACACATTTTTAAACGAATGCACATCAGAAAATGATGACGCACATAGAAATCTGCTGCTCGCAGTAAAGAAAAAAGACAGACTATTTAAATATTATCTGTAATGATTCAATAAAAAAAAAAAAAAAAAAAAAAAATATAACAGGACAGAAAAATGTCAAGCAGTCCAAAAAAACAACAACAACAACACCTTGTAGACCTCCATACTATTCAATCATGGCGCTTCAGTTCAGTACTAACTCTAGCCTCCGTTCTCACATCTGAGAGGTGTCATAATAAAGCGTCTATAGCTCGTACTTGGTAAACAATACAGCAAGATCGAGGCGGCCATCATGCTATGCTGGAAATCATCCTCCCTGCACGACTAACAGGACAAATGCACGCAATATGGCATCCATGCTGCCTGTCTGCACTTAATGAGTAACCAAGAATCAGGGGTTGACTTAACTCTGATCATCAAATCAGAATCCAAAAGAGGCTACTTGCCACGTATTTTGCCATACAAGGATTTGTTATAGTGTCAGCAAGCTTCCATGTACACTGAGACAAACAACAACACCTGGCCTGATACGAAAAGTGCCAATGTGATAAAAATACCACATGGATAAATATAAACGGGCACAAAAAAAGAATAATTGTATGTTACAGGTGTTGCTATAGATGGAATATGGAAAGAATAAAATAACTAATATAAGTTGTAGGATGTACTAGGTTTAGGTGATAATAAGTATAATGTTATTGCACATACTGTCCGAAAAGTACGTTAATATAGTAACCCATGGGAGAACATTAACTGTTCATAGAGTAATTGCCTGGGGAAAGAACATGTCTTGTGCCTGGCTGTCCTGGTAGTTCGGTTGCTCTGTAGACGCCAGACTCAGACGTCAAAGTTCCAAAAGGAGATGCTTGGCTGTGATTGATCCAGAGTGATGGGTGTTTCTGTAGGCCGGCCTGGGCCTCACTCTGGATGTATATAGTTCTTGGAGGGTAGGCAGGGGGGCGCCAATAATCCTTTCAGCAGTCCGAACTGTTTTTTGTAGTCTTCTGATGTCTGATTTTGTAGCTGAAGCAAACCAGACAGTTATTGAAGTGCACAGAACCGACTCGATGACGGCTGAGTAGAACTGATTCAGCAGCTCCTGTGACAGGTTGAACTTCCTCAGCTGGCGAAGAAATGTATGCTGAACCTCTGCTGGGCCTTTTTAACAATTGAGTCAATGTGATTGTCCCACTTCAGGTCCCGAGAGATGGTGGTGCCCAGGAACCTGAATGACTCCACTGTTGTTACAGTGCTATCCATGATGGTGAGTGGGGGGAGTGCGGGGGGGTTTCTCCTGAAGTCCACGATTATCTCCACAGTTTTGAGGGTGTTCAGCTCCAAGTTGTTAAGACTGCACCAGACAGCCAGCTCTTTAACCTCCTGTCTGTAAGCAGACTCGTCTCCATCCTTGATGAGACTGATGACTGTAGTGTCATCTGCATACTTCAGGCGCTTGACAGAGGGGTCTTTAGATGTGCAGGTGTTGGTGTAGAGGGAGAAGAGCAGTGGGAAGGACCGAACTTGAGGTTTGGTCCAGTGGCTTGTGGTGCGGTTTGTTGGATGTGCATTTACCAATATCTCCTTAGCTGTTGCTATCTGTTTGCAGTAACTAGCTGGTGATCCATATAACAGATAGAGCGGAGGACAGAGAGGCTTGGTATAGTTTGGTCTGGAGCGTGTTGGGATGTATGGTGTTGAAAGGCGTAGCTAAAGTCTCTACAACAGGATCCTCACATAAGTCGCCTGTTTTGTCCAGTATGTTGCAGGCTGAATGGACAAAACTGGTCCGCTATATTGACTGCATGCTCCACGGACGCTGTTTGCTGCAGTACGCATAACTGCAGGTCATAGTAAGGTCGCAGTAATGTCCTTCGATAAGCCACACCAACTCTCTTCATCATATGTCTTCATGACGGCACCAGACGTTAATGCCAGGTCTGTAGTCTTTAAGTCCAGTAATTTTGGGTTTCTTTGGGACGGGGATGATGGTGGAGCGTTTGAAGCAGGCAGGGACTTTGCACAGCTCCAGTGATCTGTTGAAGATTTGTGAGAAGATGGGAGCCAGTTGGTCAGCGCAGGTTTTCAGACAGGCTGGTGTCACACCATCTGGGCCTGGTGCTTTTCTACTCTTGTTCTTTCTGAAGACCTGGCGCACATCATCCTCACTGATCTGAAATGTAGGAGTGGGGGAGAGGGGGGTTGCAGGAGGTGTTGATGGTTGTGTGGAGAGAGGTTCAGAGCAGGTGTGGGGTGTTAGACTGGGAGTTTCAAATCTACAGTAAAACTCATTCAGGTCTTCAGCAAGTTGTTGATTGGCCTCAGTGCTGGAGGATGGTGTCTTGTAGTTGGTGATGTCCTTCAGGCCTTTCCACACTGATGCAGGCTCATTCGCAGAAAACTGGTGTTCTAGTTTTTTAGCGTAGTTCCTCTTGGCCACTCTAATCTCCTTATTCAGTGTGTTTCTGGCCTGATTGTACAAGATTCTGTCCCCCCTTTTGTAGGCGTCCTCTTTGGCCTGACGAAGATGACGAAGTTTTGCTGTAAACCATGGCTTATCATTGTTGAATGTTAAATGAGTCCTGGTAGGGATGCACATGTCTTCACAGAAACTAATATAAGATGTTACAGTCTCTGTGAGATCGTCCAAATCGGTGGCAGCAGCTTCAAAAACACTCCAATCAATGCAGTCGAAACAGGCTTGCAATGCCTGCTCTGTTTCGTTGGTCCACCTCTTTACAGACTTTACTACAGGTTTAGCAGATTTAAGTTTATGCCTACTTCATTTACTATCATTTACTATCAGTGAAACCCTCTGCCATATGCCAATAATCTGGACACTGTCTGCTGTGTGTATTAGTCAGCATTCTGCCTGTGCAGTCCAAGACATTACAAGGTTGGTTCTATTGCTTTTGAATATTTAAAAAAAAATAGGCCTTGCCTGGCAGGTGGCAGCATAGTTCAGAAAAATGAAAAGTGCAAATCAAATAGTCATTTCCAAATTGTCATTCACCTTTTACCCTTTTTATGTTTATGTAAACAGTCCAGCAGAGTGAAAGACACATTTTTAACAGTAAAAATATGCCATTTCTCTCAAGTAATGAGATCATAAGATTGCACTGCATGCAAAACAATTATACTTATAAAAAGTTAGATGGCATAGAATGTCATGCAGCAACTATTTGTGACTATTTGTAATTTCATGCCAACTACTTGGCAAAATGCACGTGCATATAAAAGCATTTGCCTAAATTACAAGTTGGACACCAATGTGTTCCCTATAAATAATTGCACCATAAAAACTTGTACCATGGTAACAACAGTGTCTGCCAAAACACCCCAGCTGCTACAGGTGCTGTCTGCATGCTGAAGATCTGTGTGTCACACAAGCATGTCCTCTTGATAATCAGAGGAAGCACTCCCTCATGCACGCACTCTTACTAGTGCACACTCACATCCACAAACCTTCACACAAAGTCTACTAAGTATACAACATACTTTGGATATACTGCTGGTAATGATGAACTGAGTGAGAGATCTGCTTCGCTGAAGGGGGGGGTGAGATCTGCTTCGCTGACCGTGATCGCAATGTTTTAAAACCACACACACACACACTCCCACACCCACATCACACACACACACACACACACACACACCACACACACACACACACACACACACGCTCTTCACACACACACACACACACTCACCCAACACACACACACACACACACCTTCAACCCACACACACACACTCCCACACAACACACAATCCCACACCCCACACATCCCACACCAACTCACACCCACTACAACCACTCCCACACACACTCATCAGACTCCACCACACGCACTCCACACCCACACCACTACCACACACTCACTCCCACACCACACACTCCCACCCCCACCACCCCCCCCCCCCCCCCCCCCCCCCCCCCCCCCCACTCACCCACACACACACACACACCTCCCACACACACACACACACACTCCCACACACACCCACTCCCACACACCACACCCACTCCCACACACACACACACACACACACCACTCAAACACGTTCTCACACCTACTAACATCACACGCCACACACCTCTCATCACACACGCACACACTCACACTCCACACTCACACACTCTCACACTCTACAATCCACCACACACTCAAACTACACACTCACACACTCACACACCAAACACACAAAAGAAAAAAACCACCCCAACCAACCACAAAAATCCCAACACACACACACCCCACATCTTCTCCACACTCACTAACACACACACTTCCACCCACACTCCCACACACACTCACCCATCCCACACACATCTCCCACACAAAACACACACACACCCACAACACACCCACACACACACACTCCACACACACACACACACACAAAAAAAACACACACACACACACACCAACACCCACACACACACACACACTCACACACACACATCACACAACACACACACACACACACACATTCTCTCTCACACACACACACTCACACCCTCCCCCACACACACACACACCCACACACTCTCTCTCACTCACTCACAGACACTCACACACACACACCACACTCACACACACACACACACACCCCACACACTCCACTCACACACACTCAACTCCCACCCACACTCCATCCCCTCACACACACAATCTCTCTCACACACACTCACTCACACCCACACTCCCACACACACACACACAACCACTCACGCCCACACTCACACACACTCACAATCACACACACTCAAACACTAACACACACACACACACAATCACACACAAACACACACACACACAACATCACACACTCAGACACACACTCAGACACACACTCACAGACACGCACACACTGACACGCACACTCACACACACTCACACACCACACACTCACACACTCACACACACAAACACACAAACACACAAAAACACACACAAACACACACACACACACACCCAACACCACACACACACACTCACACACACACCCACTCCCACACACACACACTCCCAAACCACACGCCACACCACACCCCCCCACACCCACACACTCCCATCACACACACACACTCACATTCACACACACACTCACACACACACTCTGTCTCATACACACACACTCTCACACACTCACTCCCACACCCACACACTCCCACACACACACACACAAACACACTCCACTCCCACCACTCCCACAACACACTCCCACAACTCCACACACTCACAAACACACCTCCACACCCACTCCCACAACCCACACACACCCACCCACACACACTCCCACACACACACACAAACACACACAAAAACACACAAACACACACACACACTCACACACTCACCCCCTCACACACACACTCACACACTCACACCCGCACACCCACACACACACACACTCGCACTCACACACACACACACTCACACACTCACACCCACTCACACACGCACACACACACACACTTACACACACTCACTCACTCACTCACTTTATTCACACACACACACACTCACACACTCCACACACACTCACACTCACACTCACCTCACACTCACACACGCTCACTCACACACACTCACCACCACACACACACAACACACACACACACACACACTCACACACTCATCACACACACACACACACACACACACATCACACACACTCACACACACACACACCACTCAACACTCACACACTCACACAATCACACACTCACACACTCACACACTCACTCACACCCACACTAACACACACATCACACAACACTCACACACACACTCACACACACACCCACACACTCACTCACTCACACACTCACATTCATTCACTCACTCACACACACACACTCACTAACACTCACTCACACACACACACCCACTCACACACACTCTCACTCACTCACTCACTAACACACACTCACACACTCACACACTCTCACACCCACACTCACACTCACACACTCACACACTCACACACTCTCACCCACACACACACACAAACACACAAAAAAAAAAACACACACACACACACACTCACACACACACCTCACACTCACACTCACACTCACACACTCACCACACTCTCACACACACACTCCCACACTCACACACACACACACCATCACACACACACACACTCTCACACTTCTCACACTCTCACACGCTCAACCTACACCTCACACTCACACTCCACACACTTTCTCACACATCACACAAACACTACACACTCATACATCAACATTCACCACATCCCACACTCACACACCACACTCCCACCACACTCACTCACTCACTCACACACCACACACTCACACACTCACACACCACACTCCACACACTCCACACTCCCACCACACACTCACCCACACACTCACCACAACACCTACCCACACACCCTCACACACTCCCACACCCCTCCACACTCACACATCCCACTCACACACTCACACACACACTCACATTCTCTCTCTCTCTCACACACACTCAACACACTCACACACAATCCCACACTCACACAATCACACACACTCACACACACACTCCCACCCACACTCCCACACACACTCACCCACTCACACACACACTCACACACTCCCACACTCACACACACACACACTCCACACACACACACACACACTCACCCACTCACTCTCACACTCACACACACTCTCGCACTCCCACAGACTCACACTCACACACACTCCCACTCACACTCACACACTCACACACACTATCACACACACACTCCCACACACACCCCCACACACACACACACTCTCTCACTCTCACTCACTCTCACACACTCACACACTCCCACACACCCTCCCACACTCACACACTCACACACACACAAACAAACAAACAAACAAACACAAACACACACACACTCACACACTCACACACTCACACACTCACAAACACACAAACACAAACACAGACACACACACACACACACACTCACACCCACACTCACACACTCACACACTCCACACACACACACACACACAGCACTCACACACTCACACCTCACACACTCACCACACACTCACAACACACACACACACCACACCTCCCACACCCACTCACACACTCTCACACCCTCTCACACACTCTCACACACACACTCACATTCTCTCTCACTCTCACACACACACACCTCACACACTCACACACTCACACACTCACCCACACACACACACACAACACACACTCTCACACACACTCCCACACTCACACACTCCCACACTCACACTCACACTCACACACAAACACAAACACTCACACACACAAACACACAAACACACACTCACCACACCACCACACAATACACACACACACACTCAGTCTCACACTCACACACTCACACACACCACACACACCACACACACCACACACACACACACTCCACCTACACCACACCACCTCACACACACACACACAACACATAGACACACACACTCACACACACTCACACACACATCACACACACATCACACACACACACACACTCACACACGCCCACACACACACACACCATACACACACCCTCACACACTACACACACCCTCACACACACACTCACACACTCACACACTCACACTCACAAACACACACACACACAAACACAAAAACACACACACACACACACTCAAACACTCACACACACACTCACACCCACTCACACACTCACACACACACACAAAACACACACACAAAACACACACACAACACACACACACACACACCACACCACCCACACACACACACACACTACCAACCTACCCACTCACACTCTCACACTCACACACACTCAACACACTCACACACTCACAACTCCCACGACTTCCAACATCACAACTCAACACTCACTCACCACTCCCACTCCACATCACCACACACACACCACTCACCATCACACACACACACACACTCTATCTCTCACTCACACACACACACTCTCAAACACTCACACACTCACACACACTCACACACTCTCCCACACTCACACACACACACAAACACAAACACACACACACAAACACACTCACACACTCACTCACACACTCACACTCACACTCACACTCACACACTCACACACATTCTCACACACTCACACACTCACACTCACACACTCACCCACACACCCACACACACACACTCACACACATCACAGCATCCATCACACCACTCCAACACTCACACTCACAAACAAACACTCACACACAACACAAACACACACACGCCAACACTCACACACTCCCACCCCACTCACACCACTAACACACTCCCACTACACACACACACACTCACACTCACTCACACACCTCACACTCACACACACACACACACTTCAAACACACAACACACACTCACACCACACAACACACTCACACACTCAACACACTCACACACACACACACACACACACAATCATAAACACACACACACACAAACACACATCTCACAACACTCCCACACTCTAACACACTCACTCACTCTAACACACTCACACACTCACTCACACACTCACCCACACACACACTCACACACACACACTCTCACACACCACACACACACACACTCACACACTCCACACACACACACACCACACACACACACTCACCCACTCACACACACTCACACACTCCCACACACTCACACACTCACACACTCATCACACTCCCACACTCCCACTCACTCACTCACTCACTCACCACACACACTCACTCACCACACAATCACCACACTCACACTCACACACTCACTCACACCCACACACACACAAACACACAAACACACACACACACACACACACTCACACACTCACTAACACACTCACACACACACAAACTCACACACTCACAAACACCACTCACACACTCACACACACACACACACCAAACACTCACACACACACACACACTCACACACTCACACACACACCTCACACACACACCTCACACACACACAAACACACACACAAACACACACACACACACTCACACACTCACTAACACACTCACACACACACAAACTCACACATCACACTCACTGACACACACACACACTCACACATCACACACACACACTCACACATCAACACACTACCACACTCACTCACCACCACTCACACACTCACACACACACACCACACACACACCCCACTCACACCACACTCACACACACACACACACTCACAAACACACAACACACACGAACCTGTTAAAGCAGGAATAAACCAGGTTATCATGAAGCAATACAGTCTTACCTGACAATGCGTGTAGGAGCTCGTGCAAAATAGTGCGGGTCAAATAAGCCCAGCTGCCCAGCATTTGATTTCCAATGAGCGATCGCCTACACTGATCGCGGTAAGCTCAAAGCAGAGTCTAGATCAAATTAAATCATAAGTGTATAACCCACAACATACACTAATATCAGAGTCACGACTTCCACGAGACCGATGTGACCGCGCGCGGCTCTGACGCACTGCTCTCTAGGCAACGCCGTAATCACGTGACTGGATTTCACATTCAACAAGCCTGAATACGAAAGATACAATGAGTATATAATAAGATAAACAAGAAACTATATATATACAGCATAGCGTAGCATAATACATACAAAATATCAGCATATTTCAGTCGTTTTCTAGCATCAAGAGCAACGACCTAACCACAAAACCCCGCCCGCTAAGGCTGTCAGCCAATCCCATGCGAGTATGAAGAATGCGCACAATGATGGACAAGGGACGCGCGATTCTGATTGGTTAAAATAGAAAAAGCGCCCCGCCCCCTTGACTCTTTCTTGCTGTCATAAAGTAAAATAAGAATCTTTTAGAATAAATATGAATATTATATATAAAACTGGATCAGACAGACTAGACTAGGCTAGTCTAACGTAAATGATGTAATCCTACTATCACCTTTCACTTATCTAACGTTAAAAACGATGTCTAAGAACCTGAAGGAGGCAGGGTTAAATTGTACACCTGACATGCACAGCTAGTTTCATATTTATGATTGGATATTTTATAATCAGATATGTTTACCAGCAAGGGCGGAGTGGTTATATCTTATAACCGCCCTGAAGCATGTTGACCCAGCGATGTCGCCGTAATAAACTCCCAAAACCCTCTTCTGGAAGAGCAGCTTTCTCCGAAGACAGCTGGCGAAGACCCGGAATAACAACGAAGTAAATGTCCACGCACTGTTAGGCGGTTACTCGGTCGCCATCACTGCTCGCTCCTCTCTCTTCTTCTTCTTCTGCTGCTGATGCTTCTTATTCTTTCTTCTTCTTCTTCTTCTCGTCTTCTTCTTCTTTCTTCGTATTCTCTTCTCTTCTTCTTTGACTGCTGCTGTGCTGCTGCGTCTGCTTCTTCTTCTTCTTCTTCGGTTTAATGGCGGGCAGCACCAGTGTTAAGGTGCATCATCCACCTACTGTATTGGAGTGTGAACCAGAGTTTCATAATAAGAGGACCAAAAAAAATACTAAATAAAATAAAAACATGTTTACTTCTTTACCTCAAGAAGATTTCTCCCACTAAATTATCTTAATCAGCTCTGTTCTCTTAAGATACACAAATAAACGTTCTAGTCCATAAGTAAATATATTTTTAAGCTTTAGGTTATCCACTCCCATCTTTCTAAGTTCATTCTTCATTGTTTCTCGTTCATTAGTATACCTTTGACAAACACAAATAACATGTTCTACTGATTGCTCCATTCCACAGTGCTCACATAATCCTGCTGGAGGTTTATTTATTATTGTTAAGGTTTTATTCAGCACAGTATGCCCAACCCTAATCTTGTTAGAATATTTTCCTCTTTGGTGCTTCTTTTAGTTATTCTCACGACTCCTACTTCTCGCTGTATTTCATAAAGTTGACGTCCTGTATTTATGTTGCCACTCCTTAGTGGTATACGCTTTAATTACTGCTTTTGCTTCATATTTACTAAGTGAGATATTCATGATCTCCTCGTTTTCCAATGCCTGTTTTGCTAATCCATCAACCTTTTCGTTACCCTTTATCCCCTATGAGCTGGTATCCACGAAATATGATGACATGATGTTCATATTCTTCATATATCTCATTTACTATATCCTGTCTACAATGAGATGTGAATGATTGCAATGACTTTAATGCCGAACATGAATCTGTACAAAGTATAACCTTTTTGATTTGAGTCTCCTCTATTCACTGTAGTGCTGTTGCTATTGCCATCATCTCTACTGTGATTACTGGTTGCTCCTACACTCTTAAAAATGCTGGGTTAAATACAATCCAGTGCTGGGTAAAATAGGGACAAACCCAGCAATTGGGTTGTTTTGACCCAGCGGTTGGGTTAAAAGTTTAACCCAACCTTCTGGGTAGTAACCCAACTGGGTCAACCAGCCAATCTAGGTTTCCCTGTTGAAAAAAACCAGCATATGCTGGTTAGGTATGTTTTGAAGCATGGCAACTGGTTTAAGCTGGTCCTTAGATGGTCATGAGCTGGTTATAAGCTGGCCTTTGCGTTTATGTGTCCTTTTGCTGTTGTCTGTGGTCAGTGCTGGCAAAGGACCAGCAAAACCCGCAAAGGACAAGCTTTTTAGACAGTTAAACCGCAAAGACCAGCATAAACCAGCAAATGACTAGCTTAAACCAGCAAAGGACCAGTTTTAACCAGCAAAGGACCAGCATAAACCAGCAAAGGACCAGCTTAGACCAGTTTAAACCAGCAAAGGACCAGCAAAGGACCAGCATAACAGCAAAGGACCAGCGTAAACCAGCAAAGGACCAGCAAAGGACCAACTTAAACCAGCAAAAGGACCAGCTTAAACAGCAAAGGACAGCATAAACCAGCAAAGGACCAGCTAAACCAGCAAAGGACCAGCATAAAAACCAGCAAAGGACCAGCATTAAACCAGCTAAGGACCAGCTTAAACCAGCAAAGGACAGCTTAAACCAGCAAAGGACAGCGTAAACCAGCAAAGGACCATCTTACCCAGCAAAGGACCAGCATAAACCAGCAAAAGGACCAGCTAAACCCAGCAAAGGACCAGCATAAACCAGCAAAGGACCAGCATTAAACCAGCAAAGGACAAGTTTAAACCAGCAAAGGACCAGCATAAAAAAGCAAAGGACCAGCATAAACCAGCAAAGGACCAGCATAAAACAGCAAAAGGATCAGCATAAACCAGCAAAAGGATCATCTTAAACCAGCAAAGGACCAGCTAAACCAGCAAAGGACCAGCGTAAAACCAGCAAAGGCCAGCATAAACCAGCAAAGGACCAGCATAAAACCAGCAAAGGACCAGCATTAAACCAGCAAAGGACCAGCTTAAAACCAGCAAAGGACCAGCATAAAACCAGCAAAGGACCAGCTTAAACAGCAAGGACCAGCATAAACAGCAAAGGACCCAGCTTAAACCAGCAAAAGACCAGCGTAAACCAGCAAAGGACCAGCAGAAACAAGCAAAGGACCAGCCAAAACCAGCAAAGGACCAGCTTAAACCAGCAAAAGAACAGCTTAAACCAGCAAAGGACCAGCAAAAAACAGCAAAAGGACCAGCTTAAACCAGCAAAGGACCAGCATAAACCAGCAAAGGACAGCTTAAACCAGCAAAGGAACAGCAAAAACCAGCAAAAGGACCAGCAAAAAACAGCAAAAGGACCAGCTTAAACCAGCAAAAAAACAGTTTAAACCAGCAAAGGACCAGGCTTTTAAAACCAGCACATGACCAGCTTAAATCAGCAGCCATGCTTCAAAACATACCTAACCAGAATATGCTGTTTTTTTCAACAGGGTTTGTCCTATTGTACAGCACTGGGTTTGTATTTAACCCAGCTTTTTAGAGTGTGTGTTTTTTAACGTAATCGAAGCGCGACGGTTTTTGTTTGACAAAAGAACGCCTTCAGTCTTCAAGGACGTTGAAGATATGATACGAGTCATTCATATTTTAGGACGTTTTTTTGCATGTGTGTGAAATCTGTCTGTTAAAGCTAGGATTTGTACATGACATACAACCAGAAATCCACCGCACACATTCTTGAATTTTAATATTTAATATTGACAGTGTCAATAATCAGTGTTGGGGAGTAACTAGTTACATGTAACGGCGTTACGTAATTTAATTACAAAATAAATGTAACTGCAATCAGTAACAGTTACGGAGAAAAAAAAAAGTGTAATTAAATTACAGATACTAATGAAAATGTTAACGATTACAAAAGGCGGCATTGCATGGAATAGGTTAGCACTTCCCAATACAGATTTACTGATTTCTTTCCAAATTGCCTGATACGCTGAGACATAAGGCCATATATAACCGCGTGGGAAAACACAGACTGGTTCGTAGAATCCAGTCATAAAAACAGAAGTCCTAATATAAGCCTACGCGGGACCTAATAGTGCCAATTTGGACGAATAAATCAAAAGTAGCTCAGTACACTTGAATCAAAATGTGATATGGACTAGTGTCTGTGAATATTAAGCCGCAAAAAGACAATATATGAATCCTGCACGTTCTGCGTGTCTGTGGAAACCAGGCCATCGGGAGAACCGGGACAATTCACAGCATCTATTTTAATATTATTATTGTATAATTGCCTGCCGGATGTACTAAAGCGATTATTTCCGAATTCGCCATTCGATAATTAAATCTCTAATAAATCATGAATTGGTTAGTCGTGACTGGCAATGCTTGGCCAAACGGTTTGGATCAGAGTAATCAATGCGAGAGAGAGAGAATGGAGAGGCAGTGTTGCCAACTAGTTTTCAGGGGAAGTTGCCAGAGGAAGGTCGATTTGTTGCTAAATGACGTTGTGACGTCATTACGTAATCACGACGCAAAAATTGTCACTACATCAAATCTCAGTAAAAAATTAATTTTTATATGTTAATTTAGATTTGTGCATAAAATAATATAAATGCATAATTTAATGTTAAAATGTAAATAACTTTTTATATACAACATAGAATTATTGAACGAACACTTACACATTTTTGAAGGATTACAAGTTTTTTTTCTGAGCAATTAGTTTTAAGCAGTGTATTAGTAGTCAGTATGCTACACTTTAAGAAAAGAATTCACAGGTTTTTACCGGCATTTTAAATTACGCATTGTATTTTGTGTTTCGGGTTAAAGGGTTTACAACGGATAAAGTCCTGGAAAATTACTAGAAGCCTACCTCTTGCATTTTTCTAGATATTCTTCTTACAGTGTACTAACTGATCAACAATCACAGGTACAACAAGGTGTATCATAAATGAACAATTATTACATTATTATTATCAAATTGAACAATTGCAAATACCGGTAGCAATAATTTAATTCACGTGATGTGTGTACTGCTAGGCATCTTTGGTTTCCTCTTTTTGACATTTAGATTCACAAAAAGTTTAGTTTGAGTCACTTATCAAAAGTTGCTAAAAGTAGCCAAATAAAATTTTAAAATAGCTAAATTTGTTGCTAGGTGCTTTTGGAAGAAAAAGTTGCGAGGGTAGTCTGAAAAGTTGCTAAATTTAGCAACAAAATTGCTAAATTGGCAACACTGTGGAGAGGACTGTGGAAGCGAAACTACTATTCAGGGTTTCAAGTGCAGGTCAGTTTCAGCAGTAAATATGCTATTGTAGTTTTCTCTTTGTTTACTTCGTTAAGCAGCAGCAGCCCATTGCTCATCAGTCATCACTCAAAATACTGTATAAAGGACATCATTATTATCTATTGTAATGTTACAGTAGTAATTTATCACCTATCACCCTGTAGCCCAAGACTGATTACCCACTGAAGCTAAGCAGGGTTGAGCCTGGTCAGTGCCTGGATGGGAGTCCTCCTGGGAAAACTAGGTTGATGCTGGAAGAGGTGTTAGTGAGGCAGCAGGGGGTGCTCACCCTGTGGTCTGTGTGGGTCCGAACGCCCCAGTATAGTGACGGGAACACTATACTGTAAAAATCACCGTCGTTCGGATGAGACGTTAAACCGAGGTCATAACTCTCTGTGGTCATTAAAAATCCCAAGATGTCTTTCGAAAAGAGTAGAGGTGTCCTGGCCAAATTTGCCAGGCATCTTGAACAGCATGGCCGCCCCTCCTAACAATTCCCATATCTACTGATTGGCTTCATCAGCCTGTTTCCTCTCCACCAATAAGCTAGTGTGTGTGGTGGGCGTTCTGGTGCACTATCGCTGCCGTCGCATCCTCCAGGTGGATGCTGCACACTGGTGGTGGATGAGGAGATCCCCCATGACATGTAAAGCGCTTTGAGTGGCCTAGAAAAGAGCTATATAAAATGTAATGAATATTATTTATTATTATTTAGCAGAAAAATAATCATATTGTATAATAGGTTAGGGGGAGCTAGTGCAGACAATAAAACAACCCTTCGAAAATTACAAGGATTATTATAATCCAAGGACAATGTTACTATTTTAAACATGGTCAACACAAACCATAGTTTAACCATGGAATTTGTAGTAAAAAATAAATACAAATGCCCATTTGCCAAAAAAAAATAAAACCACATGGTTACTGTACTCTCACAATAATAAAAGCATGGTTAATTTTTGTAAAGGAAAAAATTACTCCTTTTCAGTATTAGGATTTTTCTATAAAGATAATGTAGTTATGTACTAATTTTGACATGTAGGCAATTTAGAAAGTATAGTTTTGTTAAATCTTGAGTATTAAAGTCATGAGAGAGATAGATATCAGGGCAAAATAAAGAGACTGAAAAGAAAAATGGAAGTGAAGGTGCAGTTCAGGAGAGAACTTTTAATTATTTTGCATGTCCCCAACCTAAGGATTTAAACCTTTTTTATGTGAGGTTCATACAAAAAATAGGGTTGTCCATGTTTCAGAATTTGTTATGGGTGTATGAGTGTGAGATTTCCAGGCCTGAAATTTTTCTCCCAGTCCGCCCCTCATGGAAATGAATGGCGCAGACATGCGGTTTCATTTACTACACATGGGCCTACTGAAGCTCGCGGTGTTTTCAGCCTCAGTATATGAGCACATGAACACATAAACATAATCTCTAGAACTGCTCTGAGTCACTTCATGAGCATTTTACTTATTTTGAGAAAACTATCATCAGAGACACCAATGTTTCAGGAGTTTAGTGCACAGAATAGGACACATGCTTGTTAGATAACCGTATTTGAGTTGATGTATATGCTTTTATTTATTATTATTTTTTAATTAACTTTTTTTCCCAAACCATTGTTAGATGCAGTGTTTCCTGTAGTTATGCAAAGATTTAGTTTCAAAAAAGTAAACTATTTCTTATGATTATGCATTGAACTTCAGATCGATCTCAAAGTAAAAGGTGGTACTAAAATCTGATTTTGTGGTGGATGTGTTCAAACTTGACCATCTTAATTCAAGTGATGAAGGATTGTGAAAGGCTGACAGTGTTGAGCACTACTGTAAGGTTAACCTGCATGGTGTAAATGTTTGAAAATAATTAACAGTTGCAAATAAACATTCATTAGGAATTTAGAAAAGTAATCAAAAGTAATTAGTTACATTACTTCAATAAAGTAATTGAAAAGTTACACTACTATTACATTTTAAATAAGGTAACTTGTAATCTGTAACCTATTACATTTCCAAAGTAACCTTCCCGACACTGTCATTATTCAGAGCTGGGTAGTAACTGATTGCATGTAATCTGGATTACGTAATCAGACAGATTCCAAAAATTAAGTACATGTAATTAAATTATATTACATTTTAAAATACTAGTAATCAGACTACAGCTACTTTTTTAATGATTACATGATTACATATTCACACAAAAGCAATAAATAATTCATAATTTATTGATTCTCCCAAATTCCTCTTTTAAATGTTCCTTTCTAAAATATGCTATAGTACATTCAAAAAGTCTTCAAGTTTGTGGAAGGACAGCATTTGACCATGGTTTGAATCACTGATGAACGGTTTATTGAATTATATTTAAACAATGTCGCCTATGTCTTTGGAAGGTTTTTGTCTTTCAAACACATTAAAGGGGTCATATGATGCTTTTTTTTAAAGATAATTATTTTGTGTATTTGTAACAGAATATGTTGACATGCTTAATGTTCAAAAAACAAAGTCTTTTTCAAATACTGTACATTATTTGTAGGTCCTCTATGCCCCGCCTCTCTCAAACGTTTCGTTTTCTACAAAGCCCCTCCTTCAGACAAGCGCAGTCTGCTCTGATTGGCCGGCTGACCCAGTGCAATGTGATTGGCCGAACACCGCAAGCACTCGTCGGAAATGTAACGTCCCTTACCATAATCGCAAGCTTCATCTTTCAAAATAAAGAGCCCGAAAGGGGAACAGAGTCATGTGACAGACACAGTGATGAAGCTGGTATGTGTTTGCAGTACACAAGCCACGGTTAAGACAGCTGACGCCACTGTGATCTCTCTCTCTCTCTCTCACTCTCTCACACACACACACACCACACACCACACACACAAACACACACGATGCGCAAAACTCCGCATTGAACAGTCAATAGAAATACTTAAACTAATAACAAAACAGCGGCTGATTCAGAAGTGCCAGATTGTCAAAGCAAAATCAGAATTACCTCCTCTCCAAGGTTCAAGAAACGGCCATCCATAAAATGCATTGCTGTTCTGCTGTAAGTAATCTTAAAGATTTCCTAAATGCATCTACTTTCGGAAGGCCAAATAAAGTGGTTTTGCTTTCGCCTAGAGACACACAGCATCTCCCTGACATGGTTGTTTCAACACTAACTGCGGTTACTGAAACCGCCTTCTTTCTTTGCGTGCACATTTGGGCGGATTATGCAATACTTCCACGTAGTGAGGTAGATATGTGGGGGCGGGTTAGAACGAGCCATTTTAGGGGGCGTGGCAGAGTCTTAACTTTGATAAAGATATCTCTTTGGTTTTGAGACTTTAGTCTTATCTATGCACAATCAGCTTGTAACACTCCAAAGAGAAAAGGAAACTGAAAGCGCAACATTATGACCCTTAAAAAGCACAACATCACAAACTTTTTTTGTCAGCCGGATCTCTTTCACCTAATATATTTACTTGAAGTACCCCTGAGATTTTAAAATATTTTAATAATAAAGTATCGCATTTGCTTGTTCACGGTTGTCTGGTTATGGTCACGTAACATGCAGGCAAACAAATAAAATATTTCTTTTTTTATTACGTGTTTTATTATTATTGAAAAAAAAATGATGATGTAATTAGGCTAATCATTAGCTTTTCATTAAACTCACGAACCTCCTGCAGTTCCTTCACAAACTCGTTTGCTAAACCTTGACGTAATGTAATGTTTAGTACGCTTCATGTTGTTAATAACAATGAATGGAATATATTTTTGTATTTTTATATCAATATGGTACAGTATTATACTATTAAAAACAATGTGATAAATGTGTTAGGTCAAAAGTAATCAAAAACTAGTCTGATTATATTACCTAAAATGTGTAATGTAATGAATTACGTTACTAACTTCAATTTTTGTCATGCAATTTGGAATCAGTAACGCATTACAATTTGTAAATAATCTACCCAGCTCTGACAATATTCTTAGTAATTAAAACAACTGTGAACAGCGAAAAGTCACAGGTAGCACGTGACTATGTAACGTATAGATTTACATTTTCTAAAATAACACTCAGAAGCATATTAAAGATTAATGTAGAAACGTTAACAGTTCTTTTATTTTAATTATACACTAAAAGTGAAACAAAAACTCCTAATTTAGACCCACTGTACTTGACCAATGAAACTTTCAGGGTACCAAGGCCTGACGTTTTGCCAGAAGCTCCCAAGAAAGTGAATATGTTGTTATGCTACATTGATTTCCCCCCCTAAATCAGTAAATGCATGGATTATGGTAAGGATTCAGTTTCATAAGAGAGCTAAAAACGTATTTTCAGATGATAAATTAAAGAACTCTGCTTTGAAAAAAAAAGTCAAATGGCAGACAACACAGGTACTACTGCTTCTTTTGTGAATACAGGTTAAAAATGATGACAGGATTTCCATTTTTGGGTGACATAATAATTATATACCTTTAACCATTACAATTGTTTTCTTCTTTCTTCTTCCAAAACTCATGACATGACCGATCCATAAACAAAAAATCTCTTAACTAGCAATATTAAGCAGTAAGAAATTAAACCATATGTCAGACTGTTTTCAAACAGCAGTACCAATTGCTTGAGGGGCATCAATAAAGAAAACAACTCAATAAACCTGTGAATGTCAAACAAGGACAGATCCATTATTGAAACACATCCACATCATCTGTATGGAATAATTCCTTCAATACATGACAATAAATAAACGAGTGAAATGTCATTGCATATAAGTGACATATCGCATTGTGATCTGTCAAACTACTTTCGACATTCATCGATCGTTATCAAAAGATGCTTTTACATAACAAAACATATGGAACATATATATATATATATACACTGGCATATTCACAATGTAAGGCACTGTGTCAACATGTTCTTGTTTATTATTTGATTATTCAGTGTTTCTCAACCCTGGTCCTGGGCGCCCCCCAGCACTGCACATTTTGTGTGTCTCCCTAATCAAACACACCTGAGAACTCATTAGCTCATTAACAGAAACTCCAGGACCTGAAATGTGTGTGTGTCAGATAAGGGAGGGACATACAAAATGTGCCAGAGTGATGGGGGGCCCACAGGACCAGCGTTGAGAACAACACTGTCTAGAGTCTTCGAATTCAAGCAAAATTCAAGTTTCCAATACAAAGTGGTTCAAGGGTCCACAAATGAGACAGAGATGTATCTGACCCCCTCTACGGTGGGCAGACCCTCGTGGTAGTGAGTGAGGCGTCCAGGGTGCAGGAGTGCCCAGCCTCTCCTGGGAGCGTTAACGGAGCAGTTGTACCTCAAGAACCGGCAGCCGCCACCCTGAACAGAAAGTCACGGATCATTAATACAGTCGGCTCTTGCTCTGTCAAACTGCTTCAAAATAGCAGACACATATTTAAAGGGGTCCTATTATGCTCATTTACAAAAGTCTTGATTTTGTTTGGGGGTGTACTAGAACAGGCTCTCATACCTAGGTTGTTCGAAAAAACACATTATTTTACATTATTACAACACCTCTCCCCAGTCTGGCATGAACAGCTCGAATAGTTCCTGTATCAAATGAAGGCCCGCCTTCTGAAATACGAAATGTGCTGTGATTGGTTAGCTGGGCCAGTGTGTATTGTGATTGGTTAGCTGGGCCAGTGTTTGCTGTGATTGGTTAGCTGGGCCAGTTGTGTGTTGTGATTGGTTAGTTGGGCCAGTGTGTGCTGTGATTGGTTAGTGGGCCAGTGTGTGCTGTGATTGGTCAGCTGGCCAGTGTGTGCTGGGCCTGGCTCGTGATGGTTGCTGGGCCAGTGTGTGGTGAGTGGTTAGCTGGGCCAGTGTGTGATGTGATTGGTTAGCCGGGCCAGTTGTGCTGTGATTGGTTAGATGGGCCAGCGTGGTGGGTTGTGATTGGTTAGCTGGGCCAGTGTGTGTTGTGAATGGTTAGTTGGGCCAGGGTGTGTTGTGATTGGTTAGCTGGGCCCGTGTGTGTTGTGATCGGTTAGCTGGGCCGGTGTGTTGTGATTGGTTAGATGGGCCAGTGTGTGCTGTGATTGGTTAGTTGGGCCAGTGTGTGCTGTGAGTGGTTAGCTGGGGCAGTGTGTGCTGTGAATGGTTAGCTGGGCCAGTGTGAGTTGTGATAGGTTAGCTGGGCCAGTGTGTGCTGTGTTGTGATTGGTTAGCTGGGCCAGTGTGTGTGTTGTGATTGGTTAGTTGGGCCGGTGTGTGTTGTGATTGGTTATCTGGGCCAGTGTGTGTGTTGTGATTGGTTAGTTGGGCCAGTGTGTGTTGTGATTGGTTCGCTGGGCCAGTGTGTGTGTTGTGATTGGTTAGCTGGCCAGTGTGTGTTGTGATTGGTTAGCTGTGATTGGTTAGCTGGGCCAGTGTGTGTTGTGATTGGTTTGCTGGGCCGGTGTGTGCTGTGATTGGGTAGCTGGGCCAGTGTGTGTTGTGATCAGTTAGCTGGGCCAGTGTGCGCTGTGATTGGTTAGCGGGGCCAGTGTGTGTTGGACTTGGTTAGCTGGGAAAGTTGTGTGTGTTGTATTGGTAGCTGGGCCAGGAGGTGTTGTGATTGGTTAGCTGTGATTGGTTATCTGGGCCAGCGTGCGCTGTGATTGGTCAGCTGGGTCAGCGTGTGCTGTGATTGGTCAGTGTGTGCTGTGATTGGTCAGATGGGCCAGTGTGTGTTGTGATTGGTTAGCTGGCCAGTGTGTGTTGTGATCGGTTAACTGGACCAGTGTGTGTTGTGATTGGTTAGCTGGGGCCAGTGTGTGCTGTGATTGGTTAGATTGGCCAGTGTGTGTTGTGATTGGTTAGATGGGCCAGTGTGTGTTGTGATTGGTTAGCAGGGCCAGTGTGTGCTGTGACTGGTTAACTGGGCCAGTGTGTGCTGTGATTGGTTAGCTGGGCCCAGTGTGTTGTGATTGGCTAGCAGGGTCAGTGTGTGCTGGATGGTTCGACGGGCCAGTAGTGTGCAGCTGATTGGTTAGCTGGGCCATTGTGTGTGTTGTGATTGGTTAGCTGGTCAGTGTGTGTTGTGATTGGTTAGCTGGGCCGGTGTGTGTGCTGTGATTGGTTTGCTGGGCCGGTTGTGTTGTGATTGGTTAGATTGGCCAGTGTGTGTTGTGATTGGTTAGATGGGCCAGTGTGTGTTGTGATTGGTAGCACTCGGGTCAGGTGTGCTGTGAATTGGTTAGAGGGCAGTGTGTGTGGGAATTGGCTAGGCTGGATGGTTGGGAAAGGGTCACGCCCCTGTAACCATAGGGGCGTGGACATACTTTACTTCACAGCATTACTGTGAGCTTCTGTATTAAATATGGTGTCAAAATCACTCATTGAGCCGATTTAAACACGGATGATTGTAAAACACTTAAGTGTGTCCATGCCTTGGGAAAGCTAGAAGTCTCTGACATAGGGATAAAACTCTAGTTGCCTTATCTAGTGCAGCTAACCAGGTCTGTCACATTCTTCGATATTTGTGATACACAACTCCCGGAAAATATGCGTTTGTTAGTAGTCCAAACGAGTCGTTCGTTGTAGTTTTTGAAAAGTGATCTCCTTTTGAAGTGGATTTGGCTTCACTCTTTTAAGGTTAGTTAGTGTAATGTTGCTGTTTGAGCATAAAAAAGATCTGCAAAGTTACAAAGCATAATAGCACCCCTTTAAAGGTAATTGTTTCACTTTACAAGCACGAAGAAGGTATGGAAGCCCATTTATGCCACATAAAAAGTCAAAAAGGTAATTGTGACTTTTTCCCCTCACATTTATGGCTTTTTCCTTGCAATTGTGAATTTAACCTCTCGCAATTCTGACTCTATTCCGTATTTTGTCTCGCAATTGGTCGAGATATAAAAATCACAATTCTGAGAAAAAAAGTCCACATTTCATTACATTTCAGTTTAAATCTCTCACTTATGACTATTTCACAGAGTTGTGAGTTTATGTCTCACAATTCTGACTTCATAACTCGCAATTGCAAGTTTATATCAATTCTGACGTTATAACTTGCAATTGTGAGTTTATATCTCTCAATTCTGACTTTATAACATGCAATTAGAACTTTATCATGCAATTCAATTTCATAAAAAACACAAGAGAAAACTTAATTTTAGAATTCGTTCTCCCCCCATTAAGTCCCATGCAAAGCATGCAGGACAGTTTCAGGTATTTCAACATTTTAAATAAACTAATTTAAAAGCGAATAATTCAAGTTTAGAAGAGAAACACAGTTTGGTTGTGTAGATCACAAATAATATGACTGACTAAATCGGACAACTGTGTTTCCTATTTTTTGCAGTGTACCATACTTAATCAATATTTTCTTTAGACACAAGCCAAAATGTTGCTTAATGTTGGTCAATACAAAAAATTTTGGCTTTTTACAACTATCATCACAAACAAAAGCTAAATTAGCTTTAATATAATATTTTAATAACACCAGAAAAATTAATAAAAGTCACAATAATTTCTGCACTCAGTAAAGCTAGCCAGTATGTTCTGCACATACTATGAATACTATAAAACACTAATCAAAATACTAAGCAAAATTGTTTTTTTAATTTGTTCTATGGGGAGTGTAATTTGCTTTTAGACAACTGAACAAAACAGTAATAAACCATGATTCACGCTCACCAGGAAAACAAGATTTTCGATTAGAACAATATAAAAATGCACTTTAAATAAGACACTTAACAAAAGGCATTTAACAAAAAGAAAACGGTGTATAGCAGAGCCAAGCATCACAGCCATGTTTTCACTCACCTGATAGTCAATCCCCAGTTGATTGAGCGCTATATTGATAGTGAAAGTAGAGGCGTCATGATGTGGTCTTAGTGCGGGTTGTTCATCAGGTTTATATCTGACTACAAACGCTAGATCAAACTGAGCCTGCAGGAGACAAAACACACACACACACACACACAGATGCAGTCATCATACAGCATTCACTGCCCAAAGAAAGACCTCCATTCTGGAACATAACGAAGATTTCTCATAATAAAAGAATTCTGGAGTATCTCAAATATATGGTTTCACTGTAAATGATGTACATCATGGATCCCCAGTTTGAAATAGATTGTGAATGTTGCTTCGTGTTGACATGCAAAAATTTGGATTTGTAACGTTTTTGAAAGAGTCTTATGCTCACCAAGGCTGCATTTATTTGATCAAAAATACAGTAAAAATACAAATATTGTGAAATATTATTACAAATTAAAATAGCTGGTTTCTATGGGAATATATTGTAAAATGTAATTTATTTCTGTGATCCAAAGCTGAATTTTCAGCATCACTTATCTTTATGATACTCAAGGGGGGAAAAAAAAACAACTCAGTCACTATGCTGATTTGCTGCTCATGTATCATCAATTATTATTGGTTATTATGATTCTTATTATTATCAATATTGAAAGCAGATTTTGTTAACTTCATATTTTTGAGGAAACCATTTGTTTATGATTCTTATATAAATAGAAAGTTTAGAAGAACGGCATTTATTTGAAATTGAAATCTTTTGTAACATTATAAATGTCTTTACTGTAACTTTAACTTCACTAATTACTTCTTCGATGTCAGGAGAACAAAGTAAGGCTTACCCTTGTGTAGTACCCTGGATACATTTTCTCAGTGACCGGCGCTGCATAATCCAAAAGGAACTTCTGCCATTCTTTATCGTAGCCCACCTGATTCATGTGGATATCAACAGTGGGGACATTTTCATATCCGCCTAGGATCCTTTTGTCCTAAAAGCAAAAGAAGTCGTAATCATGCTCAAATACATTTTAAGGTAAGGCAAAATAGCATTGGGATGAAACAGAAAAACAACAGCAACAACAACATACCACATTTCTACCGCCTGACCACTGGCCAAAATGTTCCATCTCTTCAATGAGATGTTTGCAGGCCACGTCAGTGAAAACAGGGAACCAGTACACATCAGGGCACGGCTACACAGAGAATTATAAAGAAGTTTTACATTGTAATGACTTTACCAATGACTCAAAAACATTTGTTGTGCTTGCCATCACTGTTACTATCGCTCTTTTTTAGGTTTGGCGATGTAAACAAACCCTAAACCTAAGTGTTATATAAAACAATGACAAATACCATTGAAGGAGGGACCGGAGTCATTTCTAAGAGATTGGGGATGCTCTCAAAACCACACAGTACCATGTAGCAAAATGCTTAAAACAACAGATCACCTCTGTAACCTCACAGAAGCCCCCTTACAACCAAATACAACACCACCACTTTCGAAATTACTTCGGCAGCAGCGAGTTTTGTCCTGATGCTCACCATTTATAAAAACAGTAATACTGTGAAATAATATTACAATTTAAGACAACAGTTTTCTATGTAATATATTGTAAAATGACATTTATTCCTGTGATCAAAGCTGAATTTTCAGCATCAGTGTCACCTGATCTTTCAGAAATCATTCTAATATGCTGATTTGCTGCTCGAGAAACATTTATCTTTTTTTTATACACATGTGAAAAAACAGTTCTGCTTAATATTTATTATATATGATTACTTGATGAACAGAAAGTTCACATTTGAAATAGAAATATTGTGTAACACTATAAAAAGTCTTACTTCCTTGATCAATTTAATTGCATCTTTGCTGAAACAAAGAGTATAAATTCTTTAAAAAAATGCGTGAACTTCAAATATTTAAACGGTTAGAATAGTTTATATTCTCCAAAGACAGGACTATATCTTATACAGTATGTACTAGTACAACATAAACTATAACTCCGAAAAATTCTGCTATTATAATGATTTAGATGAATACTCACCATTTCTATAAGACCATCTCTCAAAACTTTGGAATAATTCTCATGAATGTATCTTTCCTCCCATTCCTGTTCCAGAGAAAAAAATGAAAGAACAATAAGGCAAAAACAACGAGTAAACTAACAATAAAGCATTAATTGCTTGTATAATATTCCATTAAATGTTGATGTGATTTTTCTCGTACGACAGGGGTGGTTTTCAAAGATCTGCCCAGGATCATTGTGCAAGTGGTTTGATGGTAATTTTCAGTCGATAAAAACCTCGACCGAACGTGTGCATATTTGTCGCCATGAAGAACCTAGGATTGGGAAAAAAATAACATTTTATAGAGACTATATATATTATATATACCTATATATAGATCTATATATATATATACCTGTATATACAGTTGTGCTCATATGTTTACATACCCCTTGCAGAATATGCACAATGCATAATTTTAACAAAATAAGAGGGATCATAAAAAAATGCATGTTATTTTTTATTTAGAACTACTGACCTGAATGAGATATTTCACATAAGATGTTTACATATAGTCTACAAGACAAAAAAAAAATAGCTGAACTTATAAAAATAACCCCCTTCAACAGTTACATAACCTTGATTTACTACAGGTGTCGTTTCCTGGATGATAACTGATGTTTTATGTTTTGTGCAGTGTTCGAGTCCTGAGTTGGTTTCCTGAGCAGTTCAACTGCACTGCTGTTATCAGAAAATCCCCCAAGCTCCTGCACATCTTTGGTTTCCAGCATCTTCTTCTGCTATTGAACCTTTTCCAGCAGGTGACTGTAGGATGTGAGATCCATCTTTTCACTATAGGCAAACTGACGGGATCAATGCAACTATACAGAAGGTTCAAACGCTCACTGATGTTCAAGAAGGAAAAACCATGCATTAAGAACAGAATGGAGATTTTTTTCTTATTTTGCCTAAATATCATCTTTTTTTCTTTTAGTACTGCCCTTCAGAAGCTACAGAAGATAGTTACATGTTTCTCAGAAGACAAAATAAGTAAAATTTACCCTGATCTTCAAATTCAAAAGGTTTTCACTCTTAATGCATGGTTTTTCCTTCTTGAGCATCAGTGAGCATTTGATATTTCTGTAATAGTTGCATATGAGTCCCCTCAGTTGTCCTCAGTGTGAAAAGATGGATCTCAAAGTCATACAGTCACTGCTGGAAAAGGTTCAAATATGCAGAAGATGCTGGAAAACCAAAGAATGTGCAGGAGCTGGGGGATTTTTTTGGGGGGGTAACTGCTCAGGACCAAGGCAGGACTCATGAACAACTATCACAAAACAGAAAAACAGTCGTGGATCATCCAGGAAACGACACAGTATTAAGATTCAAAGGTATGTAAACTTTTGAACGGGGACATTATTATAAATTCAGTTTTTTTTTTCTTTTCTTGTGGAATATATATAAACATCTGTTATGTGAAATAGCTTATTCAGGACAGTAAAGCAGCAAAGGACCAGCTTAAACCAGCATCCCAGCGTCAAAACATACCTAACCAGCATATGCTGTTTTTTTCAACAGGGATATAAGATGATATTTTTCTATTTTCGTTGCAGCGATATGTGTCGAGACGACATTGACTGTGAATACAGTTGGTTTGAATGTATTTTATTTCTTCTGGTGATTTGAGTGTATTGTCTGACCTTGTTTCGAACTTTGGAGCAGAAGGCCATATCCGGATCAAGCGTTGCAGATTCAAACAGGTCAGGATCTTTGAGATCAGTCCTCAATGTATCGGCTTTTATCAGGAATATGTGAGAGATGTATGGCACATTCCACAAACCCCTGTGGAGGCACCGGAGAACAGTCACATGTTTGCCATTTGCCCCAGTTTGATGCATTTCAAAGACTGCTTCATATTTTTAGAGCAGTGAAATACACTCAACATACCAGACCTCCTTCCAACAACAATATCTCTGTGGATTCTCAGTGATTTCACAGAACAAATTAAACGAACTAAACACCAACTTACATGCGGCGTCCTTTAACTATGTCCATGTAATCCTCTGACCTGGCGTAGTACCCGTCGGCACTGAGTGCACCCCAGAAGTTTGTCCACAGACGCCCGGGTTTGGTCATCATTGGTGCAATGAAAGGCCTGTGAGGTTCATAAAAACAATGATTAGAATCAAAGAAAAAAGGCTTTGAAGGCATCAATATCAGGCATCCTCCACAGGTTTGCATGGCAAGTACATTATTGTACATGCAATATTTGTGCATGCTTACAAACAGATGCTATCCATACAGGTTCATTATTTCAAAACCTGAAATATATCTTTAAAGACACCAGTTACATTACTTTATTTCAATAGGGGACATGAACTCAACAAAGAAAACATATTTGCCTTCATTTGTCAAGTACTTTCATTTCTTCAAGTCTTACTTCTTCACTTACTTATTGAGCTCAATTAAGATTCTAAGCATGTCTTCATTCTTTAAAACCACGTCCACGTCTATGCTGAAGAAGTATTCACAGTCAATGTTGTCTCGACACATATCACTGCAACGAAAATAGAAAAAAAGAAATCAATGGAATATTCAAAGCATAGAGGAGCCATTCGTACAATGACAAACTATGGCCATGTCCACACGTACACGGGTATTTTTATAAACTGAGTTTTTCCTTCTTCCGTTTTAAAAAAAATCTCTGTCCAAATGAAAACGCAAACACATGCTATGAAGCACTGTCAAGAGCATGCCAAACCAACAGGTGGCGACATAGTCTCAACCGTAAAGCCATGTTGGCCAATCAGAAGCCTGAAAAAAGTCTCCAGTAGGCGGAGATAACAGTGCAGGCGCCGACGTCACAAGCCAAAAACCCTGGCAGGCGTTTTCAAAAATGTTCGGTTTCAGTGACCTGGTGCTGCGTTTGCGTGTGGACGAACGGCCAAACCGCGTAGAAAAAACTGCGGTTTTAAAAATAACCACGTTTGTGTGACAAGGGCCTATGTTCACTGGTTATGGACGTTGAAGTATTAAAATTGACTCTGTTTATTTTTTGTAAAAATAACAATTGTATTTAAAAAAAAACACTCACAGGCCAATATCACCGTGAGGCAGCGTGATATATACCTCTCTGGTTCCAATTCCGCCTTCACACCCTGGTATTATTCAGACTCGTGATACTCCAGAAATGAGCGTATGTGTGGTTCGTGATGTAATTCCTGCAAAAGACACGAATCAAAAGGATTGTCCTTCACGGTATATACTGAACATAAAAAAAAACATCCATGAAGAATTACAGTAATGAACATCAATGTAGGCGATTCATTAATATACACAAAGTTCATGTGAATCTAATCTGATCCGCCTTTAATGAAGACCCAACTTATGAAAAGACGCTCAACAGGACAGGCGTATCAGTTACCGAATACTGATCTTAGATAGATAGATGTCTATATAATAATAAATAAGGACTGTCACCATTTTAAGAGCTTAATTGGTAACACTTTACAATAAGGCCCCATTAGTTAAAGGGGTCATATGATCCGTTTGCAGGTTTTCCTTTTCACTTTACGTGGTTTTGTAGATGTTTGTCTGTATAAAGATCTGCCCAAAGTTACCACACAGAACCCGGACCACAGCTAAGACCATGTGATGCACACACTCCCAAAATGATGTGATAGTTATATACAGTATATTCTAAATAAACTACTAACAAAAAATATATACATTTCTTTTTCCTCATTATTTCTTTTAGCAATTCCCTCTCAGTCACACACCTTACTGAATGGCTCATTATGCAGCCCTTTGTCTTCTCAGGTGTGAATCACACATTATACATGACCATTCACGCCCCCCCGCATATTCCTTTTCTACACAAAAAGAAAATTTAAATCAATATATTGTTTACTGTGAGTGAGTAAACAAGATGATTTTCACATCATTCTGATGCAAAAACTCTAGACTTCAAGATCTGTTCTCAATAGTCTTGTGAACAACTGTTCTGTATGTGTTTTATGGCCTTTATTCAGTGACTTTAAAATTGTAGTTTTCACTAAGCACGCATAAACGTTGATTTCTCAAAAACACAATCACATACATAAATGCTGCTCACATATTATTGTAGCCCAATTTGTGCTGATTACAGTGTTATTAAACTTCAAATGTTTGTAAGCAACTGAAAAAAAAGCACAAATATCAGGGCATGTCAAAACTTCCCCAGGGCCCCAAAACACCCTCAGACCCCAGAGGGTTAAAACTAGCTTCAATGACAGCACCCACTTTGCGCAGGCGCATTAAATCCCATTACCTTGCGGCATGCTGTCAAAATCCAATACGTATTGGATATGATCCAGCTACGTCATCGATATACAGGCTGCAGAGAGGACCTCTAGAAAATATCGGGGCAAATTCCAACTTTGATCGGGACAATCTGGCGCTTCTGAATCAGAGCCCGTATGTATGTTTTATAATGTGCTATTGACTGTTCAAATGCAGAGTTTGTAAAGGTAGAGTAATGCTTACTGTTTGTGTTTTACGTAACAAGTGCGCACAGCAGAGGATTTATGCTTTCACAAAACGTAGTACCTCATCTGTAGATTAAATTCTCCGACACATCTTGAGATGTTAGGCCACAGTGACAACGCACTGGGTCAAGCTCGGCCAACCCCAGAGCACACTGCGCCTTTTTAGAAGAGGGGCTTTGTAGAAAATCGACACATTTTGTTCAACAAAATCCTTGACGGCCACCGGGCAACCACAGACACCAGTGGAGTACTATGCACAATGTGACATGGCTGCCGCCTTGAATCTTTGAACTGATGGTCGTCTGCAGGGAGCAACTGGCCCCACGACTGCAGCCTGGTTTCTTCAGGTTTTTTTCTCCATTCGGCACCGATGGCACCGTTTTGGTTCCCTTGCGCTGTCGCATCTGCTGCTTAGTTGTGGGACACTCATTTCCAGCGATTCGTCGACTTGATTGCAAAGAGACTATTTAAATGAACTGAATGGATGATGACCACTGAATTCAATGATGATCTGCCTTTAACTGAACATTGAGTGTTTACTATTGTCCTTTTGCATTAATGACACACTATTTTCCTATTTAATGCTGCAAAGTTGCTTTGACACAATCTGTGTAAAGCACTATATAAATAAAGGTGACTTGACTTGACATTTTAGAAAGAGTGTGCATAGAGGATCTGCAATAATGAACAGTACGTGAAAAATAATGCCTTTTTTGAACATTAAAGCATGCTAACATATTCTATTACACCCAATACACAAAAAACGTTGAAAATAGCATCGTATGACCCCTTTAACATTTGCAAATGCATTAGCTAACATTAACTAACATTTAATTTTGTTAATGTTAGTTAGTAAAAATAGAATTGTTCATTGTTTATTCATGTTAAAAATGTATAAGTAAAAATTTAACTTACCATAGACTAATATTAATAAATGCTGTTCAAGTATTGTTCATTGTAAATTCGTGTTAACTGATGTAGTTAACAAATGTTAACAATTAAACCTTATGGCAAAGTGTTACCGCTTAACTGTTAAAAATGCACAGAGTTATAAATCTGAACATAATGTTTTACCTGATTATAGATGAATAATTGGAGGCGGTTTTTGGGGTATTTGAGGTTAAGCAAGCGCTCAAAGAACACAGAGACGAAGGGTGTGGGCTGCTGGATGAAGATCCCAATGACCACCATAGGATATTGACTCTCCTGCAGACAAAAAACAGCCAAGCCAATCATAAACCAAGCAATTATTTAGCTGAAGCTTCATTTCAATTGAAATGTATATGTTTAGCTGCCTATGGAAGTGTCTATGAATGCTTATGGTGTAAACAGTGAAAATGTGCAGTAATTAGACTTTTATTGGTGTAAATTAATGTAGTCACGTTCATAAAGTTCTATATTATTTTGTATTATTTAAAAATATATATTTTAATAATTTTAAAATTTGTATTGGTTCAATGCAATGTATTGTATGTGAACAGTGAACACTGAATTGAATTTCAGCTTTTTATTTCAATTTTAGATTTGTTTATTTATATATTTAATATGTCTGAATCAGCCTGACTAAAGTAGGCCATTTTTAAGGGTCACATCAGGTATAAACAGCTCCTTCGGGTAATAACTACACACTGTCAATCTTTACATTGTTATCATGAATATTTAATAATCAAGATGTATGGAGCCCTGCACATGCCATGCAGAAGAAAGAAATAGGTATCGAGTCCATAAATTAAAAAATTTGCTCCCACAACTTAATAATTTGTGGCCACATTTTTTGTGTTTGGTTTGGTTACTAATTAATTAGTCATGGGAGCTAATTCCTAATTTGTGGCCACAATATCTTGCTTTTTCCCCCTTCATGCTCCGTAAAAGTGGATTTGACTAAAGTTATTTCATAAAACAATCTATACAATAAATCTAAACACAACAGTTCCTTTATAAATGGCTTTCATGATTAATTTTAATTAAAAAAAACACTGATGGTAAAAATAGTAAACGTAAGGCCCACCTGGAGTCCAGAAAGAGGTCGCAGACCCTCGTTACATAATGTGCAGCCAGTCTCAAACATCCACAGATGTGGGATATAGTTCCCTAGGTAGTTTATCTGAAGCTGAAAGAAACAGCATTTTTTTTTAATTATTATTATTATTATTAAACTGAACAAGACAAGAACGCTATAGAAAAGATCTTACTTTTACATTACAGTTATTTGGATCATAACACTAAAAATAGTTTTACTTTGGTGGGTCCGTTGCCATGGATAATAACGGGTAGAGTGTTGTAAAGCACATTTCTGGCTCGCACGCGTCCATCTTCAAACTTCAGCACGACCTCATCTGTTCATGCAATTAAAAATATATATATATCATTAATATTCTGATTAAAATTCGACATAATCGTGCAGTTGCAGCTGAATTATGTTTGAATCGTTGTGTAGTTATATGATCAGTTAAATGTCCATAAATATCTACTGGCCCATTCATAAAGGATTTCCTCCATAAATGTTTAAATGAATCTCCCTTGGGCATCTGTAATGGATACCTGTGATCCAGAAAGAGAAAGGAAGCTTTTTAAACCACCTAAAGTCGCTCTCCTCCCACAATCTGGCAGTGAGTCAAAACTACAGCTGCCAGGCGAGCAGAACGCAGCTTTAAACTCAAATAGAAGACTTCAGTCCACGTGAAACCAATCAGCATTTGAGACCCTCAGCAAAGCATTGCATTAGCGATTCCTCATTAAACTGAAAGGTTACAGAAAGAGGAAACATCCCAGCAGGCATCAGAGAGCGAGAACTGTACTGATGCTGCACCATAAAAAGGGATGTTTTTCTTCAGAGAGCTGATGCTAGGGAGAAATTTGCAGAAGCCTCCTTAAAGTTTACAATGGAGCTGTTCTCCAATTAAATCTCCAACAGCTGTATTTCTAAAGCGGGCTGTAAGAACACAAAACGATACACTTACCAAGAGCTCCGTGAAGATTCTGGAACAATCTGCACTTGTTGTCCAGAGTTATATTTATAGACTTCTAAAGAGGAAATGACAGGGAAGAAAATGTCAAAACGCAGTGTAAACACATTTAATGTGTCATTACTGAAAACTGTGAACTTGAATGTGCATTCTGAGAACAGGGCAACATATCTTAAAACAGAGCAATAAAGTTTTAGGAAACCACGCTATGCCCAACAAACTATAGCCAAACACTCACTCTTTTCTCCGGGTTGATATATAGCTTGGTGAAAAAGAGTTGGTCACTGTCACTATCTGCTCCTGACCAGTCCGAAAGCATCTGTTTAAGATTGGGTGCATAGCCAATGAAGCCTAGAAAAAAAGAAAACATCCAGCGTAACAATGGAAAAAGCCTATAAATAAACAGACGCATATTATTATTATTATCTGGTTTAGGTGTGTACTTGGATGATTTAAACTTTGAATTATTAGTCATGAAAATTAGGAAGAGAGTGGATTTTCAGAGAGGCTACAGATGGCAATAATGACAGTAAAGTATTCTCTGATTATATGCAAGTATGAGAAAAATGAGTGATTGTGAGAAAGGAAGAAGCCTCAAAAGTCTTAGTAAAGCAGTTCCTAGTAAATGTAGCCTAACTCTCTACAAAGACAAGAATATGAGCTCTTCGCAATTACATTCAACCGCTGAATTATAAGGTTAAAAGTGATTATTTTAGTTGGTGGTATGCTTGGTTATAGCTACTGTATGATGAATTACAAGATATTATTAAAGGCATTGGTTTGCTTCCATTCTATTCTATGCACCATTGCCTCCAAAACTAAAGCATTCATCCACTGTTAAAATAATAATTTTATAATTGCTGAATTTAGGGCTTTAAAATAAACAAAGACCCAAGTATAACATACTGTAATCGACAAAATAAAGTATAATTGTATATACAACACAGTTCTAATTGTAATGCATTATTTTGTTTTGTTTTGAAGACATTTTATTGAAGTATTACAGTAATGAGAATGGTTTAATTTTCATGAAAATAACGTAACAAAATTGGATCTTAGTGGTCCTAAAAAGAGCCTCTTTGTATTTAAATAAAACATTTTTTTTAATTACTCTTTTGATTTTGTGGTGAAATATATGGTGCATTCGAGTCATGTCGGAAAGATCGTACTTTAGGAGTTGAACGCACATTAACGCCACCACAATATCAGAATCATGAATGGGAAACTCTTTTCTTTGAGCCCGAGTTTCCGAGTGACATTAAAATGTATTGTTAATATATATACTTAATATATATCTCTCTATTTACAATATACCTACCACAGTTTGCATATACAAAATATAGTATTGTAATTATTTATAGTAAAAATAGTAATCCGTTCAATGATGATTGTATATATATTATATAATACATATATTATGAATATTATTATATATATATAATTATATATATGGTGACCCTGATAAACCCCGCCCTTGGGAAAAGGCAGCAAAAGGGGTGAGGCCATGCTGCACTGCTTTAAAGAAGAGGAAGAGAAAACTACAGATGTGCACGGACAAATCTATTCATATGAATTGCGATTCTGTCTTCTAAAGATTCTAATGGACTCACAAGTTTCAAAATCAATGTTCAAAAAGCAGCGGTTCTCAATACTGTTCCTCACGTCACCCTGCTCTGCACACGCTCTGCATCTCTCTCTCTCTCTCTCCCTCTCATTCAGCTCAGCTCCAACAATGAACTGTTCCAATTATACACTTATTTTCACATAGCTAAGAGAAGCGTTAAACAAGCGTTAGATGCGCACTAGAGGCGGTTTAGCCAATCACAACACACTGGACTAGCGAACCAATCAGAGCCTATCGCCGATTTCTGAGTAGGGCTTTTCATACAGAAGAATATCAGTGCGTTTCTCAAGCAGGGACAAGAGCGTTTGGATAAAGGTACAACTATGTGAAAAATAATGCTTTTTTAAAAAACGAAGCATTAACACATGTTAGACTGCACCCCATGAACACAATCAAGCCCAGAAAAAAAACAGTGAACCACTCCTTTAAAAAACATTGCTGAATTTTTTGTAAAAAAAAAAAAAGGATATCGACATCTTGCTCTGACTAAAGAGATTTGAACACACCTGATGCCGTATTTATGACTTTTCGACTAGTAAACAAAGCTCCCAGGAGGACATGCCATTGTGAAATGTATGTGTAAATGATTCATAACATTCATTTTGAATCCAAAACTATACAAAATGGAGCTTACAGAGCTTATCGTACATCTAAAGCTAATAATAGAACAAGAGAGAAAGACATGCCTCCTGCTCCAAGGAACCTCTTCCCTTCCCTGACATGAGGATGCTTGTCTTCCAGGTGACGGTCCGGCCAGATGAGCGTCTCGGCAGAAAACACAACTCTGTGCTTGGCCTGCTGAAATTTCTTCAGCAGCTCTCTCGGACCAGAAGAAAAGATCACGTCATAGCTGTGGAAAGCCCAAGCATAAACAATCGTTACTGTCAATGATCAACACTGATAGCGGAAACGGTACAGACAAATCATTCCAGGCATGATTATGATGGACATAACTACCTATCCACTAAAAGAATGACTCTGTTCTCGTCCTGTATGTCCTCCAGAGCAGACTTCAGCAGGCGCACCTTCTGCCCTCCACCTGGAGGAGACATGTAATCTCCACCTTTCCATGATTCACCCCTCCCGAGAACCTAAAAAACAGCAGAGGAATGTCAGGCATCCATAACCTGTGAACTGTGTTATATTGGGGGCATCTAACAAAAATGTCAAGGTCATATTTAACCCTGATATCAAGAGAAAAACACAAAGATGTAAATTTCATTAAGAACAAAAAGTGACAGGATGATGCTAATTAATAAAATACTACAAAATGTCATGCAATATATTGATATACATCAGAATAAATTAAAGGTAAAGTAGTAAGGATTTATGCATTACGATTTAAACAGTATATAATTATGTTTTTGTGCATTATAGCAAGGATGAGAATGATATTTTGGCATGTTTAGCATACAGGACGATTATGCATCAACCAATGTGTTATTATAGGAAATAAATCGATTTTTCTAAGTGTCTTTAAAATACTAAATCTACTATTCTAATTAAAATTGTATTTTGACAATTTAGTCGAATAATTGAATAACTGATGACAGACGAAGCAGAATCCCAGTAAAAAAGATTCATCTGAAAGGTAAATTTATGCTATGACTTTTATACAGGCATAGGCTATTTACATATTTAATTGCCCATATCTTAATTGAAGATTAGTCATAAAAGCACCATTAATTTCACTCAATTAGCCTATAAGTTTCAATGAATGCGAAGAGATGTCTAAAATGTAATACTGAATAATAACCCCATTAATTACAATAAGTATTTCATTTAAAAAATAATAACACTACTATCAACATGCCACTTGGGTCCTTCTGTGCCAACTCTGGGGCCCATTTTACCTCAAGGGTCTAATTTTATCTTTTCACTTTTACTTTTTACCTAAAAAAAACTAGCTTTCACGGCACAAATCCAAAAAGCATTGATGTGTCCACAAATCATTCCCAAATAGACACAAAAACTTTAATATTAAATATCATATGATGCCATAAATTATTATTTTCTAGAGAAACAAAACTAGATTAACCTCAAAACTGTTTCGACTGACTTAAAACTCACAAATGACTAAATTCATCAGAAGTGTTCAGATGAGATTTTGTGCCTTCTATAGCTAGTCAAGAGAAAAAAAATCGATCTGAATTATAACCTGATAACTTCATAGAAAACCCTAACGTTGCACTTTATTAACATACTTATTTCAAACCAGTGACTGTAGAATAACCGCCTCACCTTGATGGTGTAATTGAAGTGCTTTGCGGATCTCAAGAAGCGCCTGAAGCCATCAGTCTCCTGCGTGGCTACAGTCAGCACGAGAAGATCTCCTGAAAACACACAACAGCATGAACACACAGGAACGTGCAGCTCCTCTGTCTACGTGCTGGAAGAGCACATCCTAATGGTAATCCCACAGCCACTGCTCTCTTGTGAGGATCAGACAGCAACTCCAGGCACAGCTGCAATATTAAAGGGATAGTTCACCCAAAAATGAAAATGTGATGTTTATCTGCTTACCCCCAGGGCATCCAAGATGTAGGTGACTTTTGGCGCTTTTCCACTGCGTGGTACGACTCGGCTACGGTACGGCTCAATATGGCACGGCACGGCTCGGTTTGGCTCGGTTTGCGTTTCCACTGCAGTTTAGTATCGCTTTAGAGCGTGCGGGATTATTCACATGTCGTTATAGTTGCGACGATGGTGTCGTTAGTAGGACGCTTCTCTCGTGACATCCGGATCGCGAGTTTACACTCCCGTTGGTAACGGTACGGTTCGCTTGGAACCCCAACCAGGTGGTACTAAAAAAAGTACCAGTACAGGTACTGTCCCCATGGACCAACCCCCCAAAAGTACCTTTACCTAGCCGTACCATGCAGTGGAAAAGCGCCATTTTTTTCTTCAATAGAACACAAACGAAAATGTTTAACTCAAACCGTTGCAGTCTGTCAATCATATAATGACAGTAGATGGGAATCATGGCTTTGAGAGTCAAAAAACATACACAATCAAAACCAAATTAAACCTGCGGCTCGTTGATCTTATAATGCACTTATAATTATAAAGCAAGAAGAAGAAGAAGACGCGAACGCGCTCAGGACAGTTCGGACATTGCGTAGAATCAGAGGTAAAAAAACGATATAAATACTGTTCAGTTTCTTGCACAGACCGATCGTTTCGTGTCTTTACACATCAATGTATCATCACGAGCCGCAGGGCTTAGTTTGGTTTTGCCTGTGTATGTTTTTTTTGACTCTCAAAGCTGTGATTCCCATCCACTTACATTATATGATTGACAGGCTGCAACGGTTTGAGTTAAAAATCTCAGTTTGTGTTCTACTGAAGAAACAAAGTCACGTACCTTTTTCCCCCCCCCCCCCCCCCACCTTGGATGCCCTGGGGGTAAGCAGATAAACATCACATTTCCATTTTTAGGTGAACTATCCCTTTAGCATACTCGTATACATTATTCGACCTGCTCAAGAAAGCTAGTTCTGCTGCAAAAGTGGAATCTCTTTAGCCGACACTGTGCTTTATTTATTTTTCTTGCAACGCAGTCTAGGTTACCTTGAACATATCTGGCTCCGAGAAAACGAGCGTAGCTACAATGTAACAAAGTCTTTTGTTGCACTCACATTTCGCAATTTTTGTTTTTGGTTGTTGTTGCTCTTATTTACAAACGTGAGAACTTTTTGCATTGTTTTAGTGTAATTTGCTGTGATTGATCATCATAAGCTGAGCGGATCCTGTGTGAAGAAGGGGTCCACGTCAGCGGTGCGTCTGGAGAACTGTATCAGTGCAAACACCCTGTTCACACTGGGATCATCTGAAAGCACTGCCTTACCCTCGGGGATCGAGCCCTGCTGATTACAGGCGAGCGGAGAAAGGGACGCAAACAAACAGGCGAGCATGCCCAGAACTCCTCTCATCTTCGGACCCGTTATTCTTCAGTCCTCCACAGTAACACGGCGGCTGATGAAACAAGGCCTTTCCTCGAGAGAGAGAGTTAGTTCTGCATTCCCGAGCAAACACAGCCTGCCCACTCCTGCCTTCCTCCACCCTCGGCTTCAGCAGAAGGAGAGGAGCAGCTCAGTTTGTTATGAACGGGAGTTCAAAGCGTCACAACTATCCTCGATGTATACAATTACAAGGAGGAAAAAAAGCATGAATAAAACCACTTTTTTTACTCTAATTCATATTTCTGATGGTATGTTAAAGTTTTGTCTTCAAAAAAAAAAAAAAGCTATAGGCAAAAGAGTTTGTTGAACCAATTGTCACACTGGAATGTGAAATTAGATAGGCTTTTTAGCAAAAGTAAATTAAAACACAATATTTGAATATAGACTAGTAACGAAATCTAATATATACATTTTTGAACCTTTCAATTATAAACATTTATAAACTTCCAGATGAAATCTTTATATAGTTAACTCTTGTCTGTACAGTGGGCTACAAATTAAATATGAATGCATTGCCGAGATGTACAGTAATACTGAACAGGAAAACAAATTATGTCAGACTAATTCATAATAATAATGAAATATAAATTATATCTACATTAGATGCTGCATTTAATTGACACTTTATCCAACAGTGAATTACAAACCGAATAACACAAGTGATCCGTCACAGCCAACAATATAGTTTATTAGGCAACTAGAGAAGCGTCTATTATTATATATAAATAGATATTATATTAAGTGCATTTATCAATGTTCAAAAAATCGATATTTATTTTTATTACAAGTTTTACAAGATTAGGCCTGTCCAATAATGCCAGCAGTTATTTATTTATTTAATTCACATATAAAATATGTTGTTACCCCAATATATTAAATACCACCACACTTATTTATTTATTTATTCTATTTATTTTAAAAAAAATATATATATTCCATATATTTAAACTGTCGCTTTAAACAAACTATCCATCTAGTAGTTTCTAACCCCACACTGAAACGCAAAGGCAGCAGTCATCACCGTTTCGACGTTGCCAGGTCAGTCTTATATACTGGTCCAGGATCAGTTTTGTCTTCCGCTGCGTTGCAGGACGTTAAACACGCTGCTAAGGGCTGATCCTGGAACAGCGATTTCAAGAGCTTTAGCCACAGCTCGAACTACGACAGGTCTTCGACACTTCCGGTGTTTTTACGGCAGCCTGCTGGTCTCCTTCCTTCCACAAGCAGAGGTGTCAGCTGGCTGAGGGAGACATGTACACACAGCAAATAACACAGACAAGCGACCGTCGAAATAACTGAACTCTAGCCGGAACACGCGGCGCAAACATTGCGTCGAGGCGACAAAGTAAACGCGCGGAAGGGTGAGCAGAACTGTGCTGACTTGCCTGATAACAGCAACTACAGCACTGCAATAAACACAAACTGTGCAGCTACAAGTTGCTGGTTTAACAGATGTTTGGAGTTGTTTTGCACTTATTTGAACGGAAACTCGACACTCAAGTGTTTGCTTCGTCAATGAGGAAGTAGGGGTTTCCACAACTCAGTGACTGAAGAAATTATTATAGCCCTTTGTGCGCCTTGCTCTTCAAGTCAAGCTTGATAAGTTAACACTACTATGCCTGTCAGAGCTGTCTGCCACTCCCAGCTTTTACTGCTGTCAAGAAGTCACTGATGCCCGCTGCAGTGATCACCCTCCACTGATGCCCGCTGCAGTGATCGCCCTCCACTGATGCCCGCTGCAGTGATCGCCCTCCACTGATGCCCGCTGCAGTGATCACCCTCCACTGATGCCCGCTGCAGTGATCGCCCTCCACTGATGCCCGCTGCAGTGATCGCCCTCCACTGATGCCCGCTGCAGTGATCACCCTCCACTGATGCCCGCTGCAGTGATCACCCTCCACTGATGCCCGCTGCAGTGATCACCCTCCACTGATGCCCGCTGCAGTGATCGCCCTCCACTGATGCCCGCTGCAGTGATCGCCCTCCACTGAGGAAAGCAGCAGTAGTTTATGTTCAGTCCGCCAAAGAGCACTTGGAGCAGAAGACAGACCATGTGGCTTCAGCAGAGGTTAAAGGGGCTGCCTGGTTTGCTCTCGAGCAGCTGGGCCCGCCGTGTCTTGGTTGGATTACTGCTCTTCCTCATTTTCTACTGGTACTTGAGCTCAGATGGGCTCCTGAGGTTTCTCAGCATGTCCAGGGAGTCTGGAGGAGCTACGGGGGTTTGTTTGCAGACTGATCTTCACCGGTGGGTGTCGTTGGTGGACCGAGGGGAGGGAGTGGTTCTCACCCCCCAGACCAAAGAAACCGTCCCGTTTGTGGTCGGTAATGGGCGTTTTCTGGTGGATGTGGACTCTAACAAACTCTGGGTAGCTTCATCTTCACAGCCTGGCTCCGCACCGGTTCACCAAACAGACTATGGACCGATTGCGCGATTGCAGGTGTCGGGAACGGGCTCAGAAGCCCGGGGAATGATGCTGTGGTACAGAAAAGGCTCTGTTCTGTCCTCCCGGTGCATCCTGACGGCGTCTTCTCACGACTGCGTCATCATACGAGAGGAGTTCGTTGCGCATCGCAGTCGACCCAATGTTTATCTTCAGAGGATTCACATATCAAACCCTACAGACCGTCCGCTTTCGGTTGACCTGGCCACGGAGTCTCTGTCGTTTAGGAGCACCGTGGAGAAGATGGAGGAAAAGGAGCTTGTGCTCTCCTCAGGCCGGGTGCTCACGGAAAAGAAGGACACCGTGTTGGTGGTGGTGGCCACAAAGAAGCTGAGCACCAAGATCCAGGTTCCTGCCAAATCTGAATACTCCGAAAACCTGGTGAGCGTGATTCACACCTCGGAGCCCACCGAGGGCGGGAAACTGGACGAGACCCTCGGTAAGCTCAGAGAAGGAGTCAAGAGAGAGATGGTGGATGTCCTCCGAGCCAATGTGGAAGAATTGATGCAAGAGCACCAGCAAGCATGGGTGGATCTCTTCATATCTGGCAAGTCGACTGAGCACAGTCTGACATAATTGCTATTCTTCGTATATAAATTTTCAGGTTCAATGATGCACCTCAACATTTTTTTACGTTTGATTAAAGGGATTGTCACCAAACAGGTGAAAATTCTGGAGTCATTTACTCATCCTCAAGTTGTTCCAAACCTGTATGACTTATTTTCTTTCTTTTGTGGAATATAAAAGAGGATATTTTGAAGAATGTTGATAACCAAACAGTTGCTGAAAGCCATTGACTACCATAGGTTTTTTTTTTCATACTATGGAAGTCAATGGCAACCAGCAAATGTTTGGCTACCAACATTCTTCAAAATATCTTCTTGTGTGTTCAGCAGAGGAGAGAAACTTATATAGGTTTGGAATTTATTTTTGGCGGGAAACTATACTTTAATTACTCTTAGGGGTCATATCATGACAAATCCTTCCTTCCTTAATCTTAGAAGTATTCAGTGTATTATGAAAACAAACAGTACATTAGTTTTAACTCAAGATCTTAGATTATCCTTTGACAGGTAATGCTGCTGATTAGAAACAACAACACACTCTTCTTGAATTCTTCTTGAGTAAGCGCCCTTTTTATATATATATAAATTTTATTAATTTATGCATTTAGCAGATGCTTAAAAGCAACTTACAGTGCATTCAGGCTAAACATTTTTTACCAGTAATGTGTGAACGCACCACCTTTTGCGTGCTAACGCAATGATTACCCCTGAGCCACAGGGAACACATATATATAGATTTGCACTCTCGTGGGAATGCATCTGATGCAATTCACTTTATATTATATATTAATAATATGAAAGTAGGTTCGCTTATTAGCATTATTCAGAATATATTTCCTTGTTATACTTTCAGACAAATAAATACGAGATTTGAGTCCACTTACAAGGCCAGGGACACCTCACATGTCAAGATAAATTGGGACAAAAATGCTATACCACTTTGCACAATAACTGTTTATTTAAAGGACCATTTTTGGAATGTTATTTCTCTCATGAATACAAAAAGTCTCCCTTATATTTTAATTTGTTTTACAGCTTAAAAAAGCTGTTTAGTTTGAGAATTTGGTTAAAAATGTGTGTAAACATTTCACTCGTGCCTTCAAGAGTTTAAAAACAGGTCAGAGTCCATTTACAAGGCCAGAGACAGACGGTGTAAAAGCAAAGAGAAATAATTCAGTTGACTATTTTGAGATGAACACCTACAGTATAATGATTTAATGCTTTGTGCATTTGTTCAGTTGCACATACATGAGTTGCTTGGGACAGTGCAGATAATATAAGCCAACCTGCAGTCTTAAGTGTCTTTGCTGTTACTCATTTTACAAGTGTTTGCAGGGGTGTAAAAGACTAAAGTAATTTTACTGGATCACTGTACTTAAGTATTGTTTTGGGGGATTTCAACTTGAAAAGTACTCGTTACATTTTTATTTTTTCTTACACACATTAAATGTGGTAAACGGAAGCTCAAAGGTGCAAGAACCAATGAGGGTTGTCTTCACGCATCAAACACACACGCCTCAGCTTCAGTTGTAACTTTCATCAAGGAAATTTCTAGCTTACCAAGAAACGTTAAAAAGCATACTGAGCTAGCAAAGTTGCTATTGATTATTTTTGTTTGTTTTGTTATAGCCAATAACTGTCTGTGTAGTATATTTGCTGAATGCACAACATTTGCTCACCCTCAAGTCTTTTCCTTACACACACACTGATCGTTTAGCTTAAGACGACATTGATTCATTAACAGGGGTTGTATGGATTACCGTTGTGTTCATGTGTTCAGTTTTTAAGGTGTCATCTTGGGACGTCCTGTACAGTGCATTATATCCGTACAGATAGATTATTCTTTCTAAAGATCTTTTTTTGTGTTCATTTGAAGTAGAAGTCTCATATACATATGTCTGACAAAACATTTTGCATTGAGAAGATGATTCAATATGATGAAAGAAGAATCATCTGATGATTTTTTTTTAATACTCAAGTACAATTTAAAGTTGTACTTTTTTTAATCCCACTCATGTATGTCTTTGGCCAAGATTCTTTTAATTGAGTAACATTTTCACTCAGTTTCTGTACTTTCACTTAAGAATAATATTTGAGTACTTTTAACACGTGTCTCTTCACATCCCGATATCAATCACTAAGTTAAGAGGTCTAAATGTATTTATGTATTTTTATATCATCTGTGGTAGGTGTGGGACCATAAAATGTTCCAATCATATTTCTCTGTCCGAGGATTACGATAGGCTGTCCTAACTCCCTGTCAACGTATGTATTTGCATATTTGAATACGTCATCAGCGCGTTCATTACGCTATTGCAGACCGAGCGAGAATGGAAGGCGTTATTATTGTAATATTAAGAGCTTTGTACTGTAATGTTTTCTCACCGGTGAATGAGAAATTAGCTAATCTGACAGCGTTGCATTCAATCCTCCACCAGCACCGTCTCTCATCGTGTCACTGATTAGCCTCTGCTCTGCCGGTGCGTGGTCATGTGTTTTGCAAGAGGCTTTGGAGAATGATTTGCAGGGAGGGTGGGATCTTATGCTTTCAGAGTTAGATTTCTATTGCTTTCCGAAATTGCCTACCCTACCTTTAAGTATTATGTGACTCCTTTAAGGTTTCTATTCATGTGTTCACTTGCTTTAAGAACCTAAAAGGAAATGTTTCATAGTCTTTTGCTGCTTTACAGGTGTGGAAATCAGAAAGATCACAGACGCCCATACTCCGTCCAGTCGCACAGTCAACAACACGCTGTACTACATTCTGTCGACCTCCACAGCGCCCCTCCTGGATCAGAGTCTGACCGCAGAAGAGCACGAACGCCTGGAGTCCAGTCTGAACTACGCCGACCACTGCTTCAGCGGCCACGCCACCATGCACGCCGAGAACCTGTGGCCGGAACGCCTGACCAACGTGGCTCAGATCCTGCAGCTGGTGAATCTCTGGAACCTGACCTTCCAGAAGAGAGGATGCAAGGTCCTCGTGGCGGCAGGCACTCACGGTATGATGCAAGGCATGGTCCTAAGTTTCGGTGGTCTGCAGTTCACCGAAAACCACCTTCAGTTCCAAGCCGACCCGGATGTTCTTCACAACAGCTACTCTTTGAGGGGCATCCATTACAATAAAGACCTTATCAACCTGGCCGTGCTGCAAGACGCTGAGGGCAAGCCCTTCCTGCACGTGTCCGTCAAGCCTCAGGAGAAACCCGTGAAGCTGTACGCCTGCGAGGCCGGCTGCATGAACGAGCCCGTGGAGCTGACCTCGGAGCTGCGAGGCCACACGTTTCCGGTGATGGTGACCCAGCCCATCACGCCTCTGCTGTACATCTCCACTGATCTCACTCACCTGCAAGACCTGAGACACACGATGCACGTCAAGGCCATATTGGCTCACGAGGACCACATGGCCAAGCAGTACCCAGGCCTGCCCTTCCTCTTCTGGTTCAGCGTGGCGTCCCTCATCACTCTTTTCCACCTCTTCCTCTTCAAACTCATCTACAATGAGTACTGCGGGCCGGGAGCCAAGCCGCTCTTCAGGAGTAAGGTATAGCCAAAGACACGTGAAGACGAGCCGTTTTTGGGGGTGGGAACTGTGGCCTGTGTGAATCTGCTCTCCCTCTTTTCCTCTTGCTCTCATTCTGCGCAACTCTCAAATTCTGCCTTGCAAGATATTTTTATCTCTGGAAACTAAGTGACGATAATTGGTTTGGGTAACCCATCAAACTGCTTTAATTGGAGGCTCTGGTGTGCTGGAAATAGTTGTCTGCAATCTTCAGTTTGGGTGTTCTTTCTCTATGAACCTCTTGATGAACTGAAAGCACCAGTGCTCTAAAGACACTATTCAGTGAGCTCTGTTTTTTCCTTGCGGTCTGACACAATTAGAACTGATTTGTGTCCAAAAAAGTAAGAGAGAATATTTATTTTGTTTTATATGAAATGCTATTCCGCTTTGCAGAATAACCATTGAAGAACGGTTTTTTGAATGTAATTTATCTCGTGACTTTCAGCAGACTTTCCCATCTTTTATATGTAGTTTTACAGCTCAAGAAAGTCGGTTTCGAGTATTTATTTCAATTTTTTTGATGGGATTGTAGCAGGTGAGGAGTCAAATTTTATTTGATCTGAAATTCGTGTGTAAACATTTCACTGGTGCCTTCAAGTCTTTCTTCTTCCAAATTGGTTTAAGGGGTTTTGTTTCTTTGAAATCTGCTTTCTGCAAAGTCTTTTTTCTTATGCAGGGGTCTGATGTTTCATCTAAATGTGCTTTTTGAACTTTGAATATCTTGTTGTTGGTTTGGTGAGATGAAATTTCAATTTCAATTTGAACCCAAATGCATCAACTTTTTTTCATTGATCACATTCATCCACCATAAAGTCATTTATGTCAGAAGGTAATGTCAGTACTGATGGTGGTTTTTGGTGACATTCTTGACAGCAGGTAACATAAACTGATAGCAGTCATCAAAAACAAGTTCATTTCACCACACAATTATAAAAAGAAAATAAGAAATGACATTTTGCTTAAAAATGAAGCCTTTTGAAAGACCATTGGGAAACCTTTACAATATAATTATTTTAATTGTATTAGAAATTTAAATGTATTGTATTACAGTATTTTTCTTTACGGCAATGCCGTAAAAGATATACAGCACTGATAATCTAATAAAAATCAAAACTGACAGTAATAGGAATTTCACAAAAAGGCTTCATTTTCATGTGCAAAATGTTTATTTTTATAAATATAAATGTCCCCAGATGTTTTTTTTAAACAGGTTTAGGTGTTGATATATGAAAGGGCATGCGTATGTCAGATTTAATCATCATGAATGAATCATGTCGGTTCACTGTTTAGAGCACAAAATGAGACGGGACAGTTGAAAAGGCACTACTTATTATTCAACATGTATCACTCTTGTAATGTTTAAGTAGGCAAATACAGTTTCACACGATCTGATGTGTATTCATATCACTTCTGCATATGCACTAATACCACTACTACTCTGTTAGACCTCTGCCATCAGCTCCCCTTTCCCCCCCCCACTGAATTTTCCCTAATGACACCAGCTCACAGAAAAAAAAGCCATTTATTATTTAGTTGTTATGTACTGTGAAGCTTTCTGCTTCTTTGCCGTGTTGGGTCCTCAAAGTTCTTGTTTTAGTTTGTCTTGGCTTTGAATTTGATGTGTTTTTTAGAATTAACCACCCAACCAAAACAAGAGTTAGACAACATGCTGTTACTGTGACGTTCATTCACAATGATTTGAAAAGGTTGACACAATCTGGGGTCATACGGTAAAACCTGTTAAGTAGCATTAGTAATGTGAAATGAGTACATCATATGAGTTGCCTTAAAATGTGTCTCCTAAGGCGTCTTTACACTGCCAAGTTAAGGCTGCTCTGTGCCTGCTCAAATTTTGTGTAAAGGTGCAATGCCCTGCAATTAAGCCTGCTCTGACCCTCCTCAGCCGATAGTATCACAGCATACAGTTGAAATTGCTGTGGAAATGCAATTATGCCTCCTCTGAGCAGCATTAAACAGTCTGTGTAAAGACACCTAAATGCCACTTCAGAAGCACTTCTGTGCCACCTTTGCGGTGTAAATTTGTCACTAGCATGTGTAACATGCTTGCTTATGGTATTTTTTTTAATTAGTGGATGCAATAAATTGTTTTAGCTTTGAAATGGCAACTCAAATGAGTAAAATCATTTCCCAAAGAGAGTAAGAGTAAACAATATTTTACTTCATTTTTGATTCAACTTAGTCATAGCTGGAATTCACACATCGGACACAGATGGCGTCAATCCTAATGCCTTTGTTCTGTTCATTTGTCAACACTTTACAATTAGCTTGGACTCATACTGAGGGCAAATAAGGAAACAGATGCACTGGATGGAGTAAATTCAACAGGTGAAAAATGTGCTAAATTCCATGAAATAATAAATAATTGTAATAAATCCTTTTTTTCCATTTTTTACACAAAGAAAACGTAACACATCAAATGTTTTTCCCCCATCATAAATATGCATATTTACACTTTATTTGTTATTTCAACAGGATGATACTGTCTGAAGCCTAATCCAGAGTGCAGAAACATTAAATATGGCTCTATCTCTGGATGTCCTCTCAGGATTGATTTTAATCACTGGAGATGTACCAATGTATTTAAAACATGTTTTCCATTTTGCTGTGTGAATTTAATTATGAACGTTATCTGAATGAACTTGGTTGAGGATTATGTAAGTTAAAATATGAAGACTCTTTAAAGGTGCCCCGTTATGTGCAAATTGGTGATAAAATATCAACAATTATGAAGGATCCAAACAAGACCTGTATTCATTTATTATTTTAGCTTGTAAACAAGCATAATAATACAATCTTAATGGAAACAAAATGAAATATGCAGCTCCTAAGCACTGATTTTATGTGAATGAAAAAAAAATCTTATAAAATCACAATGAAATGGAAGTAGCGACAGAGCTTGTGACGAACATCTGAGTGTAACAGATTATTGAGAAGAAGGAAAAAAACAATGTAAGGTGTGAATTGGTGATTGGGTATAAATGAGTGGAGAAGTCTGGCAGAAGTCACCTTATTTTTACTGCAAGAATGAGTTGACATTTTGATTATGAGGTCCAAAAAAAAAAATCAAAGATACATGGATGATGAAAAAAAAAGCTGTATGAGAGAACTTCAAATGGAGGAACACATGTAATGTTTTAATTTCTATGGGAAAAGGTAACTTTGATTGAAAAAAACTATCGCTTTCAAAAAATTGATTTGACGCCAATATGTAAAAGTGCTGATTGTACACAGGTTGTAAAAAAAGGTTATTTTCCAATGATTACAAAAGTGCACAGACATTGTAAAGGTTGTAGGAGTGAACTGTTTTATACTCTGGGGTTGCTGGAGCTCCGGATAAGATTTTACATGCAAAAAAACAAACAAATAATTTCTTGAAGACAGTTGTAGTAAGTAGAAGACCTTACTCCATCTTTGTCAATGCTTCCTTCATCATCATCTTCATCACTGGAATGAGGACAGTCTACCTGGACAAGCGTTTCTTATCTTACCCTGTAGGAGCTAAAATGTGATTATTTCACCACTAAAGGACGATGTGCACTGTGGTGAGTAGATGTAGCTCACCTGTTCAACATCACATATTAACCTTCCCTTGAGGATGTTTTGAACAGGTACGGGGGAACATATGGTTCTTAGCTCCACATGCTTTTATTGTAAATGTTGTTTGTTCATTAAATTAACCAGTCAAGAAATGGACATCGCTTTGTGGACATTGTTTATTCCAACCTGAGTCAAAAACAATTACCCCCCTGCCATGGCTTATAGCAGGGATCCTCAAATCTGGCCCACGGGATCCACTTTCCTGCACAGTTTAGCTCTAACCCTAATCAAACACACCTGAGCATGCTAATCAATGTCTTCAGGATCATTAGAAAATCACAGGTAGGTGAGTTTGAGTAGGGTTGGAGTTCAACTCTGCAGGAAAATGGACCTCGAGGGCCAGAGTTGAGAACCCGTGCTATGGAAAAGCCACTTCATACCCATTACTTCTTTATTTGGCTTCTGCAAAAGCAGAAACCCACATGTAAAAAAAAAAATTCTGTTTACAGTGTTTACTTCTGATTTATCATTCAGAAGTAGAAGAATCCTTATGAACATTAGTAATAGAAATAGTTCACTTAAAAACTGTAAAAATGCTACCGTAAAATGGGTTAATAATAATATTAAGAGGCACACCGACTGGCAAACTGTAATAAATGTTTTAATTGGGAAAATTATTTAGAGATGCCATTATTTCTGGCATGGATGGACAAAAACTTTTAAATTAGCCTAGGGTGGCACTAGGGCAGGCCTTTTCACTCTGTATGTCACTTTAATTGTAAACAATAATAATAATAAAAACATTAAAACCTACAAAATATGAATATGATTAAACATGTAGCCTAATGCCTATATTTAATGTTTCTAGGCTATATAAACAGTAGTGTTTGAGGATCCCAAAGGTACCCAGATGGCTCTAGTGGAATGCGAAATTTGCGAGCCGTGACAATCTAAGGTACTGTTGCCCACAAACCCTTGCGTGGTTGGATGTGGATTCGGTACAACATCAGGGTGCGCCACAAGTCTGATGAAAAGTGAAGCTAAAAGGTTTTGATCGCCCCAAGGTGGCTGGACCCAGTATAGGTCATAAACCCCGCCCTCTCCATGTAATCTAATGGGATGTGAGACAAACTAAATAATTAAATTACACTTCAAATAATTTTTTTCAAAAAATGGTTTTTGTCATTTTATGACGTTTTTATCACGCTGATGTAAGTGTCTGTTTTTTTAAATAAGTTTGGTTTGGTAAGACGCAGCCAACAAATGCACTGAGCAGCACTGTCATCAGAAATCACCCTTAACAGATGAAAGGATAGTATGACAAAGATATCGCTTTCCTCAGCAGACATTCAAACTAATGTTTTATATATGAGATTGAGCTGAAGAATGAATGCTGTATCAGATGCAGGTAATCACACTCGGTCAGTTCATCTCTCTCATAATACTCTGCATAATACACAGCTTTTAATACAGTAAGACAATAAGCTTTTAATCCAAAAATAGAAGCTTTTAAGCAACTTAACGTTCCTTCGTTATAGTCCTAAAGTGACGTTTTCAAATTAGTAACGGATCTTGAGCTCAGCTGTTAAACTGTCAAACTGAGATTTGAATCTGTGGCGAAAGGAAGTAGTTCTGCACAAAAAGAGGGTTTTAAAGACTCTCCATTGTTGTTTCTTATGTATTTACCCACTCGTGCCGTCAAACTGTTGTATAAATGCAATATCACACTCGTAGCAGTGCGATATTGGTGTATATCAGCACGGCTGTGATTATCTACTGCTGAATCACAGCCGTGCTGATATATTGCACTGCTACTGGTGTGATATTGCTCATAAATATATTCTAAACATATATATTGTATAGATATACGATATATATATATACGATATATAATATACCAGTCAGGGCCAAACATTTTGGCACGGACAAACTTTGTGTTTTGACCAAGTTGCTGAAAGCGGGTGTGGTTGTCATTACATTGTTCTGATTATTGTGAGAGGATTTAAATAATTGTTAAAAGCTTCATTGGCCAAAAAATTTACTTTTCACAAAAAACTAATTTCACTTTTTTTTTTATCCTGACACAAAATGACAACATTAATTGACTAATCATATCAGCAACACATGTGAAAGTGTGAATGAGTACTAGTCAGGTTAATCACGATGCAATTATTGTGTTCGTTTCAGCAATGGACCTCCAAAGAAAAAGAAACACGTGCAGCCATCATCGGTTTGCATCAAATTGGCCTCACATGCAAGGAAATTGCTACAAAGAATATTGCACCTGAAAGAACCATTTACCGAATCATCAAGAACTTCAAGGAGAGAGGTTCGACTGCAGTGAAGTCTTCAGGTTGTCCAAGAGTTTCCAGCAAGCGCCAGGACCGTCTCCTACTGAGGTGTCAGCTACGGAATCGTGTCACCAGCGGTGCAGAGCTTGCTTAGGAATGGCAGCAGGTTGGTGTGTGAGAGCATCTGCACACACAGTGAGGCAAAGACTTTTGGACAACGAACTGGTGTCAAGAAGGTCAGCAAAGAAGCCACTTCTCTCCAAGAAAAAAACGTCAAGGACAGACTGAAATTATGCAGGAAGTACAATGATTGGACAGCAGAAGACTGGTGCAAAGTGATTTTCTCTGATGAAGCTCCCTTCCGAATGTTTGGGACATCTGGAAAATCGATTGTTCGGAGAAGTAAAGGGGAACGCTACCATGGTTCGGTGTTGTGCAACAGGAGATCCTGAGACCATCCATGTGTGGGTGCTTTTCACCAAGGGAGTGGGCTCTCTCATAATTCTGCCTAAAAACACTTCCATGAATAAAGAATGGTATCAAAACGTCCTGCAATAGACGGCGCCCCCGATCCGTGAGCAATTTGGTGATGATCCGTGCATTCTCCAGCATGATGGAGCACCATGCCACAAAGCAAGAGTGATAAAGAAGTGAAGATCATTACATTGAAATTTTGGAATCCGTGGCCAGGCAACTCCCCGGATATCAATCCCATAGAGAACCTGTGGTCAATCCTCAAAAGGCGAGTGGACAAGCAGAAAGCCACAAATTGTGATCAACTCCGAGAACTAATAAGGCAAGAATGGATTGCCATCAGTCAGGACTTGGCCCAGAAGCTAATATCCAGCATGCCAGAGCGAACTGCAGAGGTTATGAAGAACAAGGGTCAACACTGTAAATATTGAATCATTACATTTTTTTTGCCAATAAAAGCCTTTAAAAACTTATATGCTTATCATTGTTTTCCATTGTACCATAGAAACATGTGGAAAAATAAAATTATCTACAAATACTGAAGCAGAAAACTTTGCAAAACACAAAATTTATGCCAAAGAGTGTTGCCCTTGATGGATGTATCTCAATTACAGTTTACAAAAAGTGGCCCCCTTTACTTGTGTTACCATATACACGATCTACACTCTTGCGTTCTTCATGCCAACTTGTGCATATTTGGGCCAAATACAGGAACTACGTCATATATACTCTTAAAAATAAAGGTGCTTCACGATGCCATAGAATAACCTTTTTGTTTAAATGGTTCCATAAAGAACCTTTAACATCTGAATAACCTTTCTGTTTCACAAAAGGTTCTTTGTGGCGAAAAAAGGTTCTTCAGATTACAAAAAGGTAAGAAAGAGATGGTTCTTTAAAGAACCTTTGACTGAATGGTTCTTTGTGGAACCAGAAATGGTTCTTCTATGGCATCGCTTGAAGAACCTTTTGAAGCACCTTTATTTTTAAGAGTGTACTGTAGATAGACAAGTGCTCAAGTAGAAATACAAGTGTAGTTATTAATTCCTTTTTATAAAAAGCAAAAAAGAATCAGTGATCAATGAAGAGCAAAGATAAAAACTTATCGTATTTATTTTTCTTTTCTAGAGTGTAAATTGCTGGAGCTCAAATAGTGAAAATGGATTCACTAAATGTAGAAGAACTTTCTTGTCTTGTATGTCATGAAATCTTCAAAGCTCCTGTTCTATTATCATGTGGTCACCATGTCTGTAAAGAGAAAGTCTTCAACAGTTGTGGAGAACCAAGGAAACTCAGGAGTGTCCTGTCAGTGGGAGAACATCCTCAAAAAATCCTTCCTGTAATCCTGTGTTAAAAATGTTGTGCAAGTCATTCCTGAAGGAGAGAAATGAGAGGCGTTCTCCTGGGTCTGAGGAGATCTGCAGTTTACACGGTGAGGAACTCAAAGATTAGTTGGGGACAATGAGCCTGCGTGTTCAGTGTGCAGAGATTCACAGAAATACACCAATCAAACATTCAGAACCATCAGTGAAGTTGTTCAATCATATAAGGTAAGACAGCTTTACATACGATTATAAACTTATGTATTAGTGATCACATTACAGAAATCTCTGGTGTCTTATAGATTTTCACTTAAGATTCTAGGAGGAGCTCAATACAGTAATGAAGTCCTTACAAGAGAAGCTTAAACAGAGAGAAAACCTTAAAAGAGAGTTTGAGAAAACATTTCAATTTCTCAAGGTGAGGATTGATTCTTCTGACATATTTACATGACTAAATATTGATTAGAATAACTGAACTGATTTGTCGGATATAATTACATGTTCCTTTATTGACTGTAACACAAAACATGTTGGGTTTCCATATCTTACAGGGACTTTCCATAGACATAATGGTTTTTATACTGTACAAACCATATATTCTATCACCCTACACCAACACTACACATAAACCTACCACTCACAGAAAAATTTTGGCATTTTTACATTTTCAAAATAAGACAATATCTTATGACAAATCTAGTATGAAAACAAAGTAAATCGTGCGCACAATTTACTAATTCGTTCCCTCATTTTAAGTAAATTGTGTGCACAAAATAATAATTTGTTTAAAAAATAATAATCTTCCTGTTTGCAGTCTCATAAACCTGTTTCTTTTATGTTATGTTATGTTATGGACAGAGACCCTTTAACTGGGTTTTCTTTTGAGTTGGGAATGAGTTATAGAGACTTTCTCAAAAGCCTTGCTGCGGTGCATGGAATCATTGTAAGTGAGAGGCATCTACATCGGTTATGAGAATGCGGACAGGAAATACAACAAATTAATATTTCATGCGCACGATTTACTTAAAACAAGGAAACAAATTATTATATAGAGCGCACAATTTACTTAAAATCGAGGGAACGAAATTGTATTGCATGCACGATTTAGTAAACCGAGGGAACAAATTAGATTTACTTTTTTCCCCTGCATGTCATGTGTGGGCCTACATTAAAAAAATACTAGTATTACTTGTGGGGATACTTCATCCTCAAAACATGGTGTTTACCTGGACCACACATACAGTCATTGTCACAAATCAAGCCTCTGTGGCTCCCTCCGATCACCACCAGAGGGAACCGTCACCGGAGTACTAACTGTTCTTAAGGACTTCATTTCCCATCACCCCATGCTTGAAATTGATTACCTGCACAGGTGCTTATCATCATCATGACTATTTAAGCGGTGCCTACCTTACCCTCGTTGCGAAGTCTTGTTTTTGCTACTGCTGACATTTCTGAGCGTTAATACCTTGTTTGATTACCTGTTGCCTACCTGGATTGTTTAGACCTGTCTTGATCGTTCGCTGCTTGCTTCTTTGACCTTGCTCTGTTTTTGGATTTACTCTCTCCTCTGTCTGCTGCCTGCCTCCTGCCTCGACCCTTTGCATGGACTCTGGTTATGATTCTGCCTCGCCTACATTACCCCTGTATACTGTTGACTGAACTTTGCCTGTCTGGTTGTTCATAAAGCTGCACATGGATCCCAACGTCACTGAATCGTCATTACAGTCATTCACATTATTTATTTTACTTTATTTATTTTTTTTAATTAGTTAATTCAGTTTTTAATAATGCAGTTAACAATTTGTAAATAATTTTAAAATATGCATGCATTCACTCTTATTTGTATCTGTAATATGTAGAAAGTTGCTTGACTCATCACATTCACTTATGAATTACATGAATCATAAATGATAGCATATTTTTTATTAAAAAAAGAATGCAAAATTTGATCAAGTTGTGTAGTTTGCATCACTGCATGGTACTGTCAGTCATTTAACATTTCTATCAAAAATTCATATATTAACTGTTTAACTTCTTACGATGCACTCTTTCACAGTTAAAACTTTTAACTAAAGCATCAAGCTAGAATTTGCATTCGTCTTCTGTTAACAGTAATGCCCGCCTTCTTTGATTTTACCAACTTAAACATTTTGACATTGACAAGTCTAAAAAAATGTAACTTTTAAAACTTTTTGTCATCCTAGCAACAAACAGGGCGGTGCGTAATGAAGTGCAGAAGTGCAGCATCAAGAATACCAAATATTGTGACAATCTGGCCATTTGTAACTATTAGGGGGAACTTCCTACGGCCCTGCTAGAGCCTTTAGTCTTTAAAACAGTCACATGCTGAATTCATCCAGTCAATGATACTGACACCACAAATAAAGATGTTAACCCAGGGTTTAGGAATGTACAATGTGAAACATGAGCATATGAATACACAGGATTCATTGATTACGTAAAGCAAGAAAACCCAGAATTTTGTTTACCAAGTTTTCACATAAACACTGATTGACCGATAATGTCTCAAGTACCATCAGTCATAAGTTAATTCAGACATGGCTGCCACATTTTAAAGTTCAGTTGCTATACTTTCAAATTCTATTGCATATGAAAGTATTAAAAATACATTCAAAACTGTCATTTTGTGAAGAGAAGCTGATAAGATGCATTATGTATTATCACCCTACAGACACAGAGCATCTATTACAGTACTACTTCAGAAAGTTAAATTTAGTTAACTGACCCACATTTAGCAAATCACTCTTCATGCTGCTCCAGAATAAGTTGCATCTTTGAGATGATTGAAGTGAATGTAATATGATTTCAGTCTCAAGCTGAGCACACAGAGCATCAAATTAAACAGCAGTTTAAGCAGCTTCATCAGTTTCTCAGAGATGAAGAAGAAGCTAAGCACTGCACTGAGGGAGGAAGAGGAGCAGAAGAAGAAGAAGATGAAGGAGATCAACAGACACATCTTAGCTCTTTCACACACAATCAAAGACCTGGAGGAGACGATGAAGGCCAAAGATGTCTGCTTTCTAAAGGTCTGATTTCAGATCATCCGTTGATTGACTGATTGATGGAGTTCTTGATGATAAATTGTGTGTTTGTTCTACAGAAGTTTCCAGTCACAATGGAAAAGTAAGTGATCTGCTGGTGTCTCTGCTCTCTCTGCTTCTGATCCAAAGCCACTGCAGTTCTGACTCCTGAATGCTCTTCCAGAGTCCAGATTTCACAGCCAGATCCGCAGATGCCTTCTGGAGCTTTGATTCATGTGCCATGTTACTCTGGAAGAAGATGCTGGACCTTGTCCAAAAGAGTGAGTCTGAAGATGATCTGTGCTGTTACACACACACACTGGAAATGACACACAGGGGAGATTGACAGATTTTAGCATAATGTGTGAATAACCAGTTGAGTTAGTAGAGAAGAACATGACATTTACAGTTAGAGCTATACATCAGATCCTACAGTTCACTTTGATTGATTGTATTTGTCCTTATCAGTTGACATGGGGCGCAAATCTGAAATTCCTCAAGCACATATTTACTATAACAACACTGACAGTGATCAGAGGAAAATGTCTGATGTGTTTGATCAATAGGACTAGTCATAATTCAAAATAATCTGTGTACGGTTCACTCTTGATCATTACATGAACATCAGAATAAAAGCACCTGTTGATTTTGTCTCATCAGCTCCTGTGATGATCCAAACACGACTCATCCACGTCTCATCCTGTCTGATGATCTGACCCGTGTGAAATACATCTGGGACGAACAACTGCTTCCTGATAATCCAGAGAGATTTGACATCTGTGAGTGTGTTCTGGGTTCAAAGGGTTTTACCTCAGGAACACACTGCTGGAAGAGGAGGTTAAAGAGAGCGAATGCTGGAGTCTTGGAATAACTACAGCATCAAACCATTGTTTTCCTTAGTCTGCTTGTCTTCAGCAAACTGTTTGCGGGCTTTCTTGTGCATCATCTTTAGAAGAGGCTTCCTTCTGGGACGACAGCCATGCAGACCAACTTGATGCAGTGTGCGGCGTATGGTCTGAGCACTGACAGGCTGACCCCCCACCCCTTCAACCTCTGCAGCAATGCTGGCAGCACTCATACGTCTATTTCCCAAACACAACCTCTGGATATGACGCTGAGCACGTGCACTCAACTTCTTTGTTCGACTATGGCGAGGCCTGTTCTGAGTGGAACATGTCCTGTTAAACTGCTGTATGGTCTTTGCCACCGTGCTGCAGCTCAGTTTCAGGGTCTTGGCAATCTTCTTATAGCCTATGCCATTTTTATGTAGAGCAACAATTCTTTTTTTCAGATCCTCAGAGAGTTCTTTGCCATGAGGTGCCATATTGAACTTCCAGTGACCAGTATGAGAAAGTGAGAGCGATAACACCAAATTTAACACACCTGCTCCCCATTCACACTGAGACCTTGTAACACTAATGAGTCACATGACACTGGGGAGAAAAAATGACTAATTGGACATTTTCACTTAGGGGTGTACAAACTTTTGTGGTCAGCGGTTTAGACATCAATGGCTGTGTTGAGTTATTTTGAGGGGACAACACATTTACACTGTTATACAAGCTGTACACTCTACTTTACATTGTAGCAAAGTGTAACTTCTTCAGTGTTGTCACATGAAAAGATATAAAATAATAATAAAAAAAATGGGAGGAGGGTGTACTCACTCTGTGAGACACTGTATATATATCTATATATATATATCTATATAATATATTATATATATATATACTGTTATCTTAATTAATTTCCAACTAAAAGAATAACGGCTCCTGTGTTGTAGAACATTGTTGTGTATGATGCCTAATCATAAGCTTGTTCAGAAACTGTGACAAAATCTTGATTATTAAAAAATAACATCTTTCTCGTTAAATGTCATTTAAATAAACAAATATTTGAATATTAGTTTTTTTATAAGCCCAAATATTTAAATACAATATTTTTGAAAAATGCCCATCCCTAGTAGATTGTAAGTGGAGCATGGACGTGATGGGAAATGTTTTCCCCTTTCAGGAATTCCATGTTGTTTCTAATTCTTTATACAAATAAGAAATGGTGTAATATGAGAGAGTGGATGTGCCAGGTATGATGCATTTGCAAGACTGACTGAAATAGACAGGTAAAGAGCTTTTCTTTTCTGTTCTCTCTTGAGGGATAGCAGTCAGCATTTGCAAGAGCATGTCCAGCTCTCGAGGAGATTGATGCTTGAACTAAGCAAGCTTAGCTCTCGAAGGAGTTAAATGGGTGTTGTGTGATGCTGTCACAATAATCAGTTCCACCCAGGCTTGACTCTCTCGAGGGATGAGAGTTGAGCCCCTACACTCTGTGGTTCGGTTCCCATTGCCGCCATTGCAGTGAGGTGGGATCAAGCACAGGGTTGTAGGCAGGGCACGAGAGGAGTAGAAAGTTTCCGTTCAAGCTCTTCTTGTTACCTCTCTTAAGTGGAAGTTCAAAGTATCAAAGATGTACTTGTTTAAGAACAGTTTCCTTTGATGGCTATCCAGATTGTAGCAAGGTGTCCCCCCCAATGAGTTTGGGTTTTAAGTAGGGTGCCTTACTCTCTTCTTAGTAACATCTCAGGTCGGGCTGCTATTTACAGTGGCCCATCTGAAACATCAAAGTTGGTAGCTGTCTGAGGACAGATTCCCTGTGACTAGCTGCTCATTGGCTCAAGATGTCCCTCACTAAGAATGTGGATATTGAAGTAGGGTTCCTTGCTCCCTCTGTTTGATCTGCATGTATGGGTTGGTTTGCCCCCCATTACTAGGGGCTTTAAGTGGGTGGTCACCCTTTTTTGGTTCCTTAGATTGAATTCTCGTATAGTCTCTTAGGTTGCAGCCTCTTTAGAGATGGTAGTTTCCCTTTGAAAAGCTACTCTTGGCTTGGGCTGTTTCCCTTGTAATTAGAGTTTTTTAAGTAGACAGTCCACCTATGGCTATAGGTTGAGTTTTTTTTAGGCTCCCTATTCGGGAAGTATGTTTGTCAAAGATGTACCGGTTGAGGCTGGTTTCCTTTGATTAGATTCCTGCCTGAGTTGTGAGCTCAGTTACTCGGCTTTATTACCTCAGTTACTCGGCTTTGTTACCTCTGGCTTCAAAACCTCCAAGACTTCAGAGCAATTTATTCTAACCAGAAAGATTCCACAACATTTTAGCACCCGAACAGGGACTGTAAAGAGCACAGAACCACAGCGGGCTGACTGAACGAGCAACACAAACAGATGGCCACCTAAAATAGGTAAACATTTTTGCTGTTTATAGTTTGCGTTGTTCGCCAGAACTGCCCGTAGTGGTAAGAATACTGAAAAGCTCTTCCAGATTTAAGAATGAAAAGAATAAAGGGGTACTGAATCCAGAATAAATAGTAGGCTGCCATTACCTCGTCTTAAAATAATAAAAGACATGTATGGCATCTGTTGAACAGCTTCAGTACATATATATGTGAGTGCAAAGCGGGATTCTGGAGTGGTGTTTGTAAACATTACTCAGCTTTGTTACCTTTGAATGTTAATAATGTTCATCTGGCTTCAAAACCTTCAAGACTTCAGAGCAATTTATTCTAACTAGAAAGATTCCACAACACTGTCTCCCCTGCTTTAGGGTTTTAAGTAGATGGCCCATTGTCTTGGGAACACAGCTGTTTGAGGACAGTTGTGTTCCCAACTTGGTTGAATGGGATGTCCCTCCTTAAATATTAGAGTTGGTTGGGTTCCCCATTTTCCCCAAGTTATTTTAGCTGTCCAGGTGTCATTGGGGTGCCTCTTTTTAAAATTGGTGTATGTTTGTCACAATTTTGGTGCTCTCTCACCAGGTGGACAGGCAATACACCAAGGCATGACATAGTGGGTATTTCATTCCCCGTAGTGTCCACTAGAGGAAGCAGTGCGAGTTCCCTTGAAGCACGGTCCAATGGATTTGGAGTGTTTTCACACATGCTTCAGACACAGATCATACTGATGGCATTCCCCATAGTGTCCACTAGAGGACACAGTGTCTTGTTCGGGGAACCATGGTTACATGCGTAACCCGAAATGTTTTCTTTACTCTTCAAAAACTAAGGGTAATATTTTACTGTATACTGTACCCGACAGAGCGAGCTCACTGTTTGTGATGCTCAAAATATTCAACAGAAATTCAAACCATTGAATTGAGGGTGGGGGTTTGTATAAATGTATCTCTGACTGTTTTCAGAAAAGTTTAGGTGTTTTATTTTCATTTGACCTCTGTTTAAGTAGTGTTTATAAGTGCAGCACTTGTTTACAGCGTTAACCAAGTGTAGCGGATCAGCTCATGGGGAAATATGAATAATTAACCATAACTAGTTATAATGAACTATTCCTATTTTAGATCCACTGGAGATATTTAGCTGACCACTCAGGGTCAACCGTCTTGTCAATTCTAAGAAAGTTAATTTCCTAGTTAAAGGAAATAACCTTCTTACTGTAAAATTCTATAAGTTTGTAACGTAAATCCTCATGATTATTGACTCCGGTTATGAGTAAACAAAGAACACGTCAAGTGTGATACAAGTAAGGTTTTAATAAATACATAAACACTAACCTAGCTAACATACTACATAACACATTAGCGGTCTAACATACAACATACCCACACACACACCACCACCCATCGTTTGGTAGTAGGAAAGGTTAGAAGTTTAACTCAGCATAGAAAGAGGCAGAAAGAATGGATTTTATGGAACACTTTGCATGTATATTCAACAGATCAAAGCCTTCAGGGATACGTCAGATTCTGAGTTCAAACACACCTTTGTAAAAAGGTGTAACTGATACTTAATGTATCAATTAATAAGACTAAGCTTGATACTTAGCGAGTCTCGGCGGTCAGAAAGAGATTCCTGATGCAAATCTTAAAACTTCCTGTTGATCTTTGCTGAATTCGGGTCGAAGAAAAGAACCAGTTTGAGTCAGAGAAACTTGATGAATGGAAAGGACAAGGCCAAAGCCTGGCACAATGCTTTGGTATCCTGAAGCTTTTCTCACATCTTCATCTTTGCTTCTGACCGAACCACCGACTGGGGGGGTCCCTGGAGCGGGGCCTTTAAGGTCTCGGAAGATTCTCTCCTCTCAAAATGGGCTTGTCCAATGAGATAGACGGAAATTCCAAGCGGGAGGTGGAAATTGCTGGAGGTTTTTATGACCCTTTGTCTTTAAGCATGTTAATTTGCAAATGGACTTAAATCGAAGTTATTAACGATTCTCAGGGCCCTAATATTTATTGCCTATGTACCAATATATAATATTCACGCTTGTTTCGATCATAAGAAGGGAAATTCATAGATACTAAACAAGGTAGATTAACATATGTGAAAGGAGGATCAGGAATGGGTCCCCTCACAAGAATACTAAAATAGTCTAAGAATATCAAAAACAAAATACACAATGACAATAATATACTCAATGGCCTGAAGAATATGTGTGTTCATTCAAATAATGGTTTTTCTATGAATTAACTAGAACAGTCCATTTCTACTCTGCTTTTCCGTGGGACAAAGAGTGGGCTATCCTTCTCACATTCCTGGGGGGTCATAAATCCAGTGATATCATGATTAGTTGTCATTGTGATCAAGGTGGGGGATGGTGTTCAGCAGAAATCTTGGCATCCAGTTTATTGAGTGAGGGGACTTTGACGATTTGTTAACCTAATGAATAATGGATTTGTTAAATCAAATTAAAAGTCGTGTGTCAGTTTGGTCGAGACGCTACATATATCCCCCTTTCGAGCGTTGTTGTCCGTGAATAGACAACAGCGAGCGAAGTCAAAGGTGCAGAACAATCAGACCCACACCTGCCACTCACGGCTGGGAGACAATGGTGGCTCTCTGGCTGTTGGTGCCTCCCAGAGTGGTTGTGGTGCCGTGGTGAATGCTGTCAGAGGGTGTGCTGTGGTGATGTAGGCTGTAGCAAGGTGTGGTTCCTCGAGCTTATGCAGCAGGTGTCGATGCTGTGTCACCTGTCATCCTGAAGTGTGTTAGTCCGGGTAGGATGTTTTTTTGGTGATGTTGTTAGCCAGTAGGCTATCCATGGTACCCATGATGTGGAACAGCCGGGTTAGACTCTAACTGGTGAGAGTGCAGGTGGTTCCAGGGATTGCAGGTAATGGTTATGGAGATTTTGTAGTGTGCAGAGAATTTCAGACTGACATAGTGATGATGGCAGGAGAGCAGCAGGTGGTGGTTAGCTCTCTGTTCTGCCCGAACGTAACTAGAAATCTGATGTTTGCGGTGTAGCTTGGCTCTTGTGGCGGCACCGACTAGAGCTTGCCTGAGTTGTGTTGGTAGAGCTTTCGCTGTTGGGCATGTGGGCACGCTGCTCAATCCAACGTTGTCTGGCAGCTTCTAGGGGTGTCGACCGGTTTCAATGGATGCTCCTCCCTTGGAGGGGCCTGAAGCTGTGTTGCAGCAGGCAAGGAGTCAAAGGTTTGTCCTTCTCAGTACTCCTTAATAGAGTTTTGTTCATGGAGCTCTTTTGCAAGTGTCAGCAGCTCATGTAACTCAGAAGTAGGCGTGTCCAGATGTCCTTGTGTAGCCTCCGTTCAGCAACCGTGTGGAGGAGGATGTTGTGGTGGAATGCTGTTGGACATACCGTGGTGTTTGCCAGATGAGGACGCCTTTCCAGTGGTGGTGGGGAACATGGGTCACCTGGGCCTGGTGAGGATCCGTATCTTCTGGCTAGGGGCTTTATGTAGAAGGGTTTTGCATTGTGGCAATGCTGGGTGCCTTCTTGTGCCCGCTTTGGATTCTGAGTTGTGAAGGTCAGAATCAGTGGGGTTTGACAAACAACTTTAGTGGAGGCCTTGTGCTTGTTAAAAGCCTTCTGTGTCAGGTTACACAGCTGTTGACTAGGCATTGTGCGGCAGGCCCTAATGACTAGATGACTTCTTGCAGCTGGTGTCCTCGGCCATCCCAGGGTAATCGTGAGCTTTGGAGCAAGTTTGTCAAAGTCTGTGGTAGTAAGAATGGGGAGTTCACGCGGCCCTGCTGGTTGGCGGGGCAGGATTCAGCCGTGTCAGAGGGGGGGGGGGGGGGGGGGTGTCGTCGGGTCTGAGAGTATTTAGGTTGGCCAGATGTTTGTTCGGCCAGCTAGTTGGGGGTATGTGGGTCACACGTGTGTGTGTGCTGCAGTGATCCTCTGGAAAGATCCCTGCCCCACCCCCTTGTGGCTGGTGGTTGGTGACGTGTGAACAGTGGCTTTCGCCCCCCCCCCCCTCACAGGTTCAGATTCTTGGCTGAGGGGGTGGGCCTGCTGGCTAGGGGAAGTTCTGTTTCGTTTTTTCCCTATCTGTTCGCCTTGTTGTCTGCAAGCATATTTCAGTTCATTTTTGACACTGAATTCACCTCGTTGCTTTGTTTCGGTTCGCCTGAATTTTTTTGTTGCAGCTGCAGAGGTTTGCAGGGAGCTGACTTGTGAAGTGTCAAGCAGAATTCACCTCGTCGAGTTGTTTCGGTTCGCCTGAATTTTTTGTTGCAGCTGCAGAGGTTTCAGGGAGCTGACTTGTGAAGTGTCAAGCAGAAGGATTTGGCTCCCTTTCCCCCCTTTCGTAGCTGTGCACAGGCATGGGGGGCTTGCACTGCTGGCGACGTGGTGATCAACCTGCTGTCTTTTGCTTCTAGAGTATATGCGCAGTCGTTAGGACTGTTAAAATTCTTTCTGAACATGTAAGTCCTCTCTAATGCTGAGTCAGGGTTGACTCAGCTCTTTCTGATGAAGTGGCCTGGTAAGGCCATAAGATGTGGGTTCTGCATTTCGTTCCACATATGTGTTTTAAGAGGATCTGTGTTGAAATGAAACGTTCTCTTGTCAAGCCTGTGATGGCTTTTCCAGCGGGATTGGGTGTTGAGACAGGTTAGAGGCCTCTGTGAAGATGGTGCTTTCTTACGCGCACCATTCATGTGAGGTCTTCGCATCGTTCCGTGCTTCTCCGTTGAGCAGGTTGTCGTTCTCTGCAGAATCTGTGACTTGCAGTTTTCAGATCAATACCTCAGTCTTGAGGCTCATTGAGGGTGGGGCGAGTGGCATGAGGATGGATGTGGTCAAGTTTTTCGCTTATCGCAGTCTCGCGGTTCCTTTCTTTGCCATGGCAGGTCGAATGCTTTGAGCTGAATGATGTCCATTACAGTGCTCTACTGAGTGTCCAGGTGGTCATGGTGAGCTGCCAGGGCTGGATGTCTGTGGGATGTCTGCGACATACTGGCCACTGTGGGAACACAGAGAGAGAGAGAGAGACACAAGGCAAATGCAGGTACGTACAGAGGTGTTAAACTATCTCTAAGGGGAACGGCTGTGTAGGCCGTGTAAGGTATGACTAGCTGGTGGGAGGCAGCTAGTGAGGTAAGTTGCTATGTTTTTTTGTTCGTGAACACAAAGAAAGAGTTTGAGTAACTTTGTTGAGGGGCCGTAAGCAGGGGTCAGCTGATGAACGGGCTATACTACTGATGGTTCACGGGTTTGGTCACTATGACAAAACTTAAATAAAATAAGATGAACTCAAAAAAGAAAATGAAGGAGGAAGATTTTACCTATTTTAGTTTTTTTTCTAAGAGATATGGCTAAGCATGTGTCACATGTGGGGGATGCTGCAATAGACTTCATAAACCTAAGGTTAGGCTGTTAGCTAAACTAGCAGAGACACACCAAATACCTCGTCAAAAGAAAAAAAAAAAACAGTGGGAATTGTTTCTAGTTTTATGTTAGCATACAGTGTGTTGAATGGTAGCTGCCCTTCAATGTATTAGGCTTGGCACTGAGGCGTGAGGAGAAGTAGAGTGGAAACAGGGATTATGCTACTAATAAACTGTGTAACTCGTTAAGGAAACGACAGTTGCTTGAACTACTGTAACCCTATCCAAAAGCGACGATGGTGATGGTGAAAATACTAAAATAAGGTAAAAGTAAAACACAACAAACAACAACAAAAAAAATGAATAAAATAAAAAGGGGTCCTAAGAGCTGTAGGAAATTAAAAGGGGAAAGTAAATAAACAAAATAACAAATAAAAATAAAAATGGAAAAAAAAAAAAAAAAAAAAAATTTGATAATAAATCTCAAATTTAATAAAAATCAATTTAGTTGAATTGGTACATTTGTGCTAAACAAAATGTAAATAAATGCAATAAAATTAAAAAGAGGTAGAATAAAGTCAAAACAAAAATAAACAACAACACAAGTAAAACCAGTTGGGGGTGGGTCCACAGGGACCTGTGATGGCATCAACAGGACGTGACACCAGGAGTGACGGAGAGAGAAGGAGAGAGAAGTGTGGTTAGAAAGTTACACTTTACACGCCTATCTAAGCGTTAGCCAGATGCTAACAGCTAGCAGTTGAGGTAAAGGGCTTAGCTTAAGAGTTAGCGTTAGTTACACGCAGTTCTTTGTTTACACAAAGGTCTGTGAAGTTGGTGCTGTTGTCAGATTAACCGGAAGGGTTTGCTCACACTTCCGGGGTCACGTGTTGATAGGAGACCAATGCAAGCTCACAACAAATGCACGTGGAGCAGACTTGCACTGCTATGAGCATGCATGGGAAACTCATGCATATCCCATACAAATTCATTCATTAATCAAAACAACACATTCACTTCACAGGCAATGGTGGATTCGTTGTTAGCTACGCTAGAAATAACACCATTAACTTCACGTAAATGTTTCACATGAGCGAGTCAAAAATGAAATACAATGATACGTAACAAATAATAAAGCCTTAAATTAATGAAATGAGGAGTAAAGCTCAGATCACCTACACAGTGCTGAAAAAGGGGATTTCTTAGCCCAAGATCCGGACCGATTCATTCGGGTACCATTTTTGAGCTGCTAATCTGAGATAGGCGTCGTCAGGAAAAATAGAACTTATGCTCACTAACATAAGAGATACGGAGTCTTCGCTAAATCAGGGCTAGTTTTTATCGTCCGATTTAAAAAACATTTATAGCACTGAAACTGCTAAACATGAGGGAAGGCACATTCAAGCTGTAGTTTTATCTGATTTTGATCAGAAACCGGTGCGCGCATGTATAAGAGTTACGTAAATGGTTCACATGAGTGGGTCGATATGAATAAAATGATACATAACACATAATAAGGCCATAAATCAGTGAAATGAGGAGCATCACTCAGATCACCTACAACAGTGCTGAAAAAGGGGATTTCTTCAACCAAGATCAGACCGATTTATTCTGGTAACATTTATATGAGCTGCTAATCCCGAGACTTCGTCGTCAGAAAATAGACTTGTGCCCTACTAACACAGAAATTAGGATTTCTACGCTAAAATCAGGTTAGTTTCTTATCATACAATTTAAACACATTATAGCACTGAAAAACTTATTTTGGCTTGTAGGAAGGCGCATTCAAACTAAAATTTTATCTGGTTTTGATCAGGAACTGGTATGCGCATGGCGAAGAAGTTACTAACTTATGAAACAGACAAATAAGGTTGATTATTGGGTCTGCTTGCAAGCAAAGTTTAAAACGACTCCACCGTTCTAAATGACTGCTCGTACTGCATAAAGTAGGAAACAATTATTTTCCTGGCCATGTGAATGCTAGGATTTTTCTTGCTAGCTTGTCAAGGTCTCTGGGGGTCAAATCATGCGCTGCTGCGGGGATGCTTGAAGATTACCAGTTCTGTTCGTCAGTGGTTAAGCAGAAAGCGTTGGCTCTCCCATCGGTGTTGCATCTGAGGGAGTTTGAACGGCTGATATGAGGATGGTCGGGAGTAGGGTGTCTCTTCCCATGCGTTCTGTCGCGAAGTAGGAGTACCTTAGTTCTCTTTGGACCATGTCAAGTTTTTCTTGAGTGTTGTTCAGCTGCTGGATAAGAGTCTCAATTCTGGCAACTTTGTCCAAGAGCTCAGAATTTGCTGCTTTAATAGTAAATTTGTGTGGGTGTTTCCTTTCCAGGTCCTTTCTGGCTACCTTTTCCAGGGGCTCTTGCTGTTCAGCAGCTGTCAGAACCTTTTGAAGTCTATTGATTTCCTCCTGTAAATCCATTCTGCTGGGGTCCTTGTGGGCTACAACCGTGATCTGTTGCTTGAGATCATTTAACTCCTGTTTCAATCCCATGAGGTTGTGAGCCAGAGTGCCGAATCTTGGGGCGTTGTGTAGCCAACTCTCGCCGAGGCATTGAGTCTGCGGCACACCCTCTCCGCGTCCAGCACGCTTTCGGTCCAGTAGGTGGTAGTAGGACTGGTGTAATAGGGGGTGTCTCACGACGCCGGCCAGCCCTCTATGTTCTGCATTCGGGGCAGTTAGTGAGAATCTGCACCGTTTGAACACTGGGTGTTTTTTGAGAGTAGGGCCTACAGACTACTAAAAGATCAAAACGAGTGTGAATGCTAAAATAGTTGGGGCCGCATAGGTTTGCGGAAAAGGGCGTAAACAGGATGAGTGATGACTTAAGACTACGGTCAAAATTATGTCAAATATCACTCAGAATGGCTGGACGGTTCCCCAACAGGCACTCTCGAGGTTGAAGGAGAAAGGGAAACGCAGAAGGAAAGGAGCGCATTTCTTCAGCTTATGCTATATTATTTTTTTTTTTTTTGGAAATAAAAAAAAAAAAAAATGTCTGGTACTGGGGAGGGTTTTTTTCAAAGGAAGAGAACATAAAGGGGGCAGAAATGTAAATGGTTTAAAATTAGCTGACTGCTATTAACTAAACAAGGTAATCATTCTGGTATTAGGGACAAATAGCAGCACTAGTGATTAGTGTGTTACTAAAAGCACCCAATAACTTAATGATTCATCTCTAGATGGACAGTTAAAATGTAATTAAATTTAGGTTTAATTAACTAGTAACTGAGCAATAGCATTAAGGAAGGATAGATCTAAGATAGTTAATTTCGCTGAGACGAATTGAAGATTGAGCAACATAGAAAAAGAAGAAAAAGAAGTGTTGTGCTATGTGCTTCATGGTTTGTACAACATGGTCGTTTTGTGCTATGTGACAGTAGCAATCCTGTGAAGTTGTTGCACGGAACCAATGCTGCCATGGGTAATTAACCCGTTAAATGTCGTCTATGTTAAAACAGCTCGTTTTAGAACGTGGATGCATTTCAACCTTCAAGACTTTTTGCATTACATTAGCACTTCGGTGAGTACTTCTCTAATGCAACAATAAACTTCTAGCACTTGTTTAAAAAATAAAAACAGGTTTACTGTAAGTTAAAGCCAGTTTAAACATACTGTATATGTAGTTATGTGTGCCTCACACATAAATACTAAAGTACAGTATTACACCTTCAATTTCACTCAGCGAGTGAAACACAGAAATGACCACCAGGTTGCTCGGCTTATACAGTCAAAGTGTAGATGAATTGCTTCAATCTAATTATAAAATATAAGGCCTTTATGCTGTAGAAAGGGGAGAAGCGCTCACATCTACCTTGATATAACTATACTGAGATTTATTCTTCAAAGAAACAATTTAAACAATACTGCAATTTTGTGATGTCTTCACTAAAGCATATTACATTATGATACAGTTTGGACATGCCGCTGAGCTGAAATTCAGACTTACGCTTTGTCAGGACATATTTATGCTTTAATACTGAAATTAGGATTTCTTTGCTAAAATCAGATTAACCTCACACCGATGCCATTAAGCATGAAATACATAAAGACTCTCAAAATTATAATAGCGGTAACCAATTCAAACCCCCCTTATCTGCATCTCAACAAGCCAGTAAATAGGGACACCACCGGGCATCTGAAGTAACGTCCTATTTTAACCTGGGCTATCACGCACAGACTTTTAGGTTGACAGTGTTTAGGCTCATAACTTTTGTTTTATCATGCCCGCATATTCTCCACCAAAATCAGTAGCAAATCAGCTCATGGGAAATATAAATAATTAACCATAACTAGTTATAATTAAATATTCCTATTTTAGATCCACTGTAGATATTTAGCTGAACACTCAGGGTCAACCGTCTTGTCAATACTAAGAACGTTAATTTCCTGGTTAAAAGAAATAACCTTCTTACTGTACAATTCTAAAAGTTTGTAACGTAAATCTGCATGATAATTGACTCCGGTTATGAGTAAACAATGAAAACGTCAAGTGTGATACAAGTAAGGTTTTATTAACTACATAAACACTAAACTAGTCTAACATACTACATAACACATAAACTGGTCTAACATACACAAACACACACACACACAAAATTTGGTATAGGAAAGGTTAAAGTTAACTCGAAGAGAAAGAGGCATAAAGAATGGATTTTATGGTACACTTTGCATGTATATTCAACAGATTAAAGCCTTCAGGGATACGTCAGATTCCGAGTTCAAACACACCTTTGTAAAAAGTTGTAACTGATACTTAATGTATCAATTAAGAAGACTAAGTTTGATACGTAGCGAGTCTCGGCGGTCTGAAAGAGAATCCTGATGCAAATCTTAAAGCTTCCCATAGATCTTTGCTGAATTCGGGTCGATGAAAAGAACCAGTTTGAGANAGACAGAGCTGAAGAGGTATTTTGGAGCTCGCGCTGTTCTGGGAGATCAGAGGTAATTTCTTAGTATTATTTTCAGTTTTAAGGTTTTTACTTTATGGTAGTTTTCCTTAAATACATTTTATCCAAAAGTTGGCGAGTTGTATAATTTGTATACAGTATGTGGCTTGAACAACCAGATCCATTTGCACTTGGCCGAGTCACGTCTTCAATGTTTCTTGAACCATATCCTGAAGTGGTTTGAAATATCAGATTGCAGTATGTCTTGAATGTATTTTGGAAGACAATTACACCTGTTTTTTTCATTCTGAGATGGTTATCAAGTTAATGATGGCACATGAATTGACCAAGTGTAGAAAATCGTTCGCCATTCTGCTGATGTCTGCATAATTGCTATCCTCTTGTTAAGTGTAACATTGTGTGTGTTACTGTTTCCGGGTCCAAATGCTATGTCTGATGCCAAAATCATATAGCAAACAGTATTAATATACACTCCCATTAGACAGTCATTTGTATAATAACTTTAATTTAATTAATATTATATAATGTTTAACAGATCATCAGTCAATATATATTCAATAACTACAAATTTGAGATAATGTGCTTGTAAATGTTTACTAATGAACTTACTAAACACTACCTAATGATGAACATATGATTATTTAATGTCAATTTAATTGTTTACAAATATTAGTAAACTTTAATTTATCATATGATCATGCACTTTAAACAATCTGCAAATTGTTATACACTGATTAATTTATTAATATGCATTTGAATGCTTAGAAATCTGATTAAAATGATTTATACATCTGATTAATTTTTTTTACATTTACAAATGTTGTAAAAATTTTCATAATTTTACACACTCACTATTCATGTCGACATATGATTCATTAATTCATAACCAGTCTGTAAACGTGACACATTAGCATTTTTTTGTGGTGTGTATGACTTCTACTACTTGCACAATTGGACTTTTAGCTGCTGTGACAAAGTCTGAGTAAAAGGTGATTAGTTAAGAGAATTTACATTCTTGCTAAAGACAAACATAACAGCAACACATAGCAACAAGAACAGTTAAGAGAAAAGCTGTGCTTTTATTGACTCAATTACAGGTTTACGATAAAATATTAGATTACACTTCGATAGTCCACTTTAGACATTCTAACTACAAGTAACATGCAGTGTCAAATAAACTCTTAATTTGTAATACATATCAAGAAAATGCAGAATATTAGTAGGACTGGGTGGGTTATGGTTAGGGTTATTAGAGTAGGGTTATAAGTTAATTGTTAATTATGAAATTAAATATATGTATATATTAACTAATGATCTGTTAAACTGTATATAATGTTTAATGATTTAAGTAAAGTTATAAAGTGTTACCATTCCTTACGTCACGACTTAACAAGTGGATATCAACCAAACACCAGATATTGACCACACTGTTTAAACAAATGGATCTAATTTCATCACTTAATGATTGATAGTGTGTAAGTCCCAAACATGATTCTTGAAAAACAAATGGGAGTTGTGTTCTGTGAATAAAGCCTGAGAATTGCAATTCTGAATGCCGCCTTGTGTTTGTTTGTTTGTGTCCATATTCAGATCAAAACAAAGACAGAGGCAGTTTCATCGGTGTACTTGGATGACTGTTTTCAAAGAAACATGGCCCCGCTTCAGTCGACCAGGTCAGACCTGACCCCGTTTCATATTTTCCTAGAATGTTTGTTCAGTGCTCAGAAATATCACCCAGAGCTGCTACTGTATCAGTTTGTAGGATTTAGGCAGAGCTGACCTGTGGGTTTGTGGGGCCCCAGGCAAAATCATAAAAATGGGCTCTACCAATATGGACATGATATGCCACATTTTTCATTTTGTCAGTGGAGAACGTGTAATGTTTGTCTGGCAGTAGCTGTTCTAAAATGATTACATGTACAGGGTGCATTCATCTCAATAAATTAGAATGTCGTGGAAAAGTTCATTTATTTCAGTAATTCAACTTAACTGGTGATGAAACTCGTGTGATTAAATAAATTCAATGCACACAGACTGAAGTAGTTTAAAGTCTTTGGTTCTTTTAATTGTGATGATTTTGGTTCACATTTAACAAAAACCCACCAATTCACTATTCACTATAATTAGAATATGGTGACATGCCAATCAGCTAATCAACTCAAAACAACTGCAAAGGTTTCCTGAGCCTTCAAAATGGTCTATCAGTTTGGTTCACTAGGCTACACAATCATGGGGAAGACTGCTGATCTGACAGTTGTCCAGAAGACAATCATTGACACCCTTCACAAGGAGGGTAAGCCACAAACATTCATTGCCAAAGAAGCTGGCTGTTCACAGAGTGCTGTATCCAAGCATGTTAACAGAAAGTTGAGTGGAAGGAAAAAGTGTGGAAGAAAAAGATGCACAACCAACCGAGAGAACTTATGAGGATTGTCAAGCAAAATCGATTCAAGAATTTGAGTGAACTTCACAAGGAATGGACTGAGGCTGAGGTCAAGACATCAAGAGCCACCACACAAACGTGTCAAGGAATTTGGCTACAGCTGTCATATTCCTCTTGTTAAGCCACTACTGAACCACAGACAACATCAGAGGCATCTTACCTGGGCTAAGGAGAAGAAGAACTGGACTGTTGCCCAGTGGTCCAAAGTCCTCTTTTCAGATGAGAGCAAGTTTTGTATTTCATTTGGAAACCAAGGTCCTAGAGTCTGGAGGAAGGGTGGAGACGCTCATAGCCCAAGTTGCTTGAAGTCCAGTGTTAAGTTTCCACAGTACAGGTATGTGATGATTTGGGGTGCAATGTCATCTGCTGGTGTTGGTCCATTGTGTTTTTTGAAAATCAACGTCACTGCACCCGTTTATCAAGACATTTTTGGAGCACTTCATGCTTCCTTCTACTAACCAGCTTTTTGAAGATGCTGATTTAATTTTCCAGCAGGATTTGGCACCTGCCCACACTGCCAAAAGCACCAAAAGTTGGTTAAATGACCATGGTGTTGGTGTGCTTGACTGGCCAGCAAACTCACCAGACCTGAACCCCATAGAAAATCTATGGGGTATTGTCAAGAGGCAGCTCCCCACAGGAGCCTGTATCTCATTCTAGTCCTTTCTACTTCCCCTGGACGCAGCAGTGCCCGTTCCCGAAGGAGCCGTATCTCTACCCTACTGCCGCAGCAGTGCCGCTCCCGCAGGAGCCCGTATCTTTACTTCCAACTGCCGCAGCAGTGCTCGCTTCAGCAGAAGCCAATTTCTCTTTTCTGATACCACTGCAATGATTCTACTCCAAGCGGCGTCCAGCACTCCACCAACCTTAAGTTCTGCAAGTTTTGGGGGGTTATCAATGTCCCAGTCTGGCTGCTGTCCTGAGCTACTTGCATCTTTTGGGGGGAGCGCTCTGGGTCTGGCCTAAATGCCAAGCTCAGATCCCTCTCCCCGGACAGGGGGAGTACCCTCTTTTATTATATGTAAGTGTGAACTCGTGAACCACTTACATTACTCAGCCGAACGCACAAGCGCTCTTCTTCGTGAACATTTCAGTGTGCGGTTAAAAACTAGCCTAGAGTGCCATTTGCTGTTAAAAACTAAGCTCCGAATCGATTTGAGAGAGAATCACGATGCATTCCGAAAATCTCAGAATCGATCCACGAAGCGTGATGCATCGATTTATTGTCCCAGCCCTAGTGTCATAGCTGTGCACAAGGTGTTTGAGTCTCAGAGTCAGCACAAGGTTCAGGCTTATTTATTCATTAATGACGTCATCAGCGACTAGTCGACATCGACTCGACTTTCATCACATAAATGTCGACTTTAAAAAATCTGAAGTCATTCAACCCCTACCACATGATATTGTCGCATGTTCTCTGTCTGTTTGAACTTTTGCTTAGCCTAGTTTCCTGTTTCCTGACTATTTCTTTGTGGTTCTTTGGTTTACCCTCGTTTTTACCTGATCAGCTGCATTTGCGTCTAGTTAATTTTGTTATCCCCTGTGTATGTAATTCTGCATTCAAGTCTTCCTGGGAAGATTGTATTTACGAGTTTACAAGCCGTATTTATGACGTCAGGTGCGTTCAAGTCACTTTGGTCGGAACAAGATGGCGATTTAACTTTTCTACATAAAATGCAACTATTTTTTTAACTCTACATCTACAAAATGATTAATAAAGAATGTTTGTTTTTATTCAATTTATGAAGGTGATGTAAACGGAATCATCATATGGTAATTAGGGCTGCACGATAAATCGCGATTAACACTAAATCTCACGTAAATCGACCTGTCTAGTGCGATTATGATATCGCAACAGGCTGCGATTATGTTTTTATGCACAGCTTGTCCATGAAGCACGGCTGTTTGATCAGTAGGAAGTGCTGCTCCATCTGAAATCATTACGAGTTTGACTCGCTTATAATGTGCATTTGAAAAAGCAACACTCGTCAAACGTCATCATTATAAATATACTTTATTATCATGAAAATACCTGAGAAGGCTTGAAGAACAGTGATAGAAAGATGCCCATAGGCATTTCCTGGAACTTCTTCTGCTGGGCATATTTGGAGTTTCTGTGCAAGAGCACCCTTTGCTTTTAGATGTAGCATTCAATCATACTTCACTGACAAGCTGCGCATAAAAAAATCGTAGCCAAATGCCAAATCGTGTGTGGTTTATTTTCGATTTATCATGCAGCCCTAATAGTAACTAAACAATAATTTTATATTTTATTCATTTCAACAAATTTACCATCAAAACAGATGCTACATATAGTCTTTGGCTGCATCCATTTGCATCCAACATGTTTTATTACTGACACGCCCCCAACTCGGAAACTCTGGGCTTAAGGAAATTTCGAGTTTCCTAAAAATTACTTTGTGGTGCCATTCATGTGCATTTAACTCGTAAATATGATCAATCTGACATGACTTGAACGCACCATAAGCCCTTGTGTTTGCTGTGATCATTGTCATGTCTGGCTTCCTGTTGAGTTGTTGAGAATTATTAAATTCTTTTCCCATGGTTTTCTGATTCTCCTGTTTTGTTTATCTTTGTTTTACTTCATTAAATTGATCTGCATTTGGATCCTCTTTTCATTAGTGATGCAAAGTCTGATTCATTTCCGTGAACCGGTTATTTTTTGACAGTTCGGCTCATTGAAACGGTTCAAAAAGCCAATTCATCGGTTCAAGGCGTCATCATTGCATTTCTTTTCTAACAACTCAGTGCTATTTTGTATCAATGAAACATTCAAATAAAGTCATTTTTGTCATCACATATTGGAACATTCAAATAAAAAGTTATTTGTATGAACACATATAGCAGATTATTGCCATTTAATTCACTTAAGTTAGTGGTGTTTGTGGTCGCAGTTTCATTTGCGGATCCTTTATGTCAGATACGGCTGACCAGTATTGACTAGCCTTGGATAAGATTCCTAAACGTTTCACACATACAGCACACATTACAGACACTGATGCACAAAAGCGGATATGTATAATGTATGCATAATAACAGATATTACAGTGTTTTGTTCTTTGAGTTTATTGCATCTTTCTCACAATATTTCTACATCAGTTGACACTTTGCATGAAATATATGAAAAATATATGAAACATCTGGTAAACAATTAGGAATTGAATACACCTGTTTTACGCAAACAATACACATTTGTGACACTTGTGTTAACACATGTAGCATAAAACTGTAGTTTATTAGGTTAAATAGAGAATATGGAGTATTAGCACCATCTAGTACATATATTGGGTGAATTACAAATGGTATTTTACCACACTTGAAGGACACTGAAGGAAGAGGGCACTGAGGGTATGTTTACATGATAAATAAAAATAGAAAACAATTTATGCGTTTGGCTGTTCATTTACACGACAACGGCCAGGTTTCAAAGTTTTTGTAAAAAATGAATTGGTCAAAATGGTGACCACACTCATCTGGATTACTTGTTCAGTCTATACGTATTTGCCCAGGCACATAGTGTTTCTTTACAAAGTGACATCGCCAACTACTGGCTCTACAGTACCCTCTGTGGCAGCCGTAACATGAACCTCTGGCTTTTCTGGGACCAGAATGCTATGACACAAACCTCTGGACAAAGATGCCTAGGAGCTTGGTTCTGGACAAAGATGTCTAGGATCTTGGAGACCAGTGTGGCTGGGATGGCCATGAGTGCTATCTTTGGCTAGGTGGCAATAATATACCATATAACTTTGGGATTCCTGTGTCATGAATCATTGTGGCAGCCATGACCGGGAGCACTGGCATTAAGGAGGGAAGACACGCAGTTCTGGGCAGCCTCTTTACTGGCTGTGGTTAGCATCGAGGTGGACGAGAAAGGGAGCTTTGTCATTGGGGAGTCACAGATGGAGGCAGAAGGCTCCAGTATTCAGAAGACTGGCAGGAACCACAGGGAAGGAGTGGCTATGATGGGAACCTTTTGGAGTTAGGACGGTGCAAACCAAAAAAAGGGACAACTTTCTCTTTGTTGAGGGCTGTCACTGTGACACCTCATGAAGTCAACGAATTCTCACAGGGAGAGAGATGCTCAAGGATCATGACAAAGTGATCAACTTGGTCCTGCCAGTCCAGCAGCCTGATGATCTCTGGCACTCTGAGGCTTTTATTTGCCAGGATTGGGAGAGGCGATCTCCTTTGGAAGGGGGTTTGGATTATCAGGCAAAAAGACAGACAGTTTTTATGATAGTTAGAGGGAAGTGGTTTCCAAAATTGGCATTTAGCCAGGCTTGGACCAGTTTGTTTTAAAAAATAAAACTGTCTTTTGATTAATATTAATATGAGATGTTTTATATTGTGCAGCCTACTCTGTGTCTTTTGTCTTTGTGACATATTTCATGACTACTTGGTGAACTAAACAAACAATTCTCTTGTAGAAATGTAAAAACTGTAAAATACACTAAAACTTTGCTAGTCAGGCTTAATTTATTTGTACTTACTTTAAGACCATCCTCTCGGAAAGTCTGTTATCTTAGGTTGTACAATATTTTGCAGCACCAAAGTACAGTTGTTGTTAAGCAGTTATTTCACAACTTCTATTATACACCTCGAGGTCTGGACATCAGGGACCTCAATGCTGGATACGACTGTGATCACAGATATTCACATTTTAGGCTAACAAGGAAGTTTAGAGTTCTGAAACTTACAGTATATTCTTATATGTCAACATATCTGGCAAAATTTGATTTCTCAATCATGACCCCTTTAATACAGGTATAGGTAAAAGGTAATTCCTGGTATGCGGTGCCTTTTATCTAAAGATCATGATCCTACTTATTTAAAATGCTGAACTATTATATCAATTTTAAAGATGTTAAGTGCTTACATTTATTTGCCTGAGCTTGACCAAAATAATTTCTCCTTACCATGATTATACAAAAAGTTATTATAAAATGTGTATTTTTCTACTCTAAACTTTACTGAAAGTATGGATATTTGAATACTCAAATAAATGCCCAAGCATCTAGCCAATAACAACTAAAGTAAGTGATGTACAACCTTAAATTGTATTTAAAAAGTAGATTTGATATGCAATTATTTGCTATTAATTAGGTTAATTAGTATACCATGTAATTAATTTGATGATATGTAATGTTCACAATTATTCAAAAAACATTCCACGTACCATTAAACAGATACACTCAATCCTCACAACACATCTTACAGTCGCAAATACAAAATTCTATAAATTATACATTACGCTCACATTATACATTACACTTAACATAAACAATATTATTAGCCAGCCTTACCAAAAAATGTTTTTGATAAGCTGATTCATGTAATTTCTGTGGCTAACGTACAATCTTTGAGCAGATATGACATTATTTATCATCCACAACTCTAATAATAACACACTACTGTGTTTGTGTTCTAAGCTCTGACAGCCCTCGTGTTGAATGCTGCTGGGTCAGTTCAGATGTTTGTCCAGTATGGGTCAGTCATGTTCATCAGAAGAAAGCTGTTTGCCTTTTGTAGTTAGTGTCAGTGACACCAGGTTCATGTGTGATGTGTGATTTATGGCAGGTGAGGCAGTAAACTAAAATGTTGCAGAGAATAAAATCAGACATATATACTGTACTATATATATATGTGACCCTGGAGCACAAAAGCAGTCTTAAGTCGCTGGGGTATATTTTTGTAGCAGCAGCCAAAAAAACATTGTATGGGTCAAAATAATATTTTTTTTATTTTATGTCAAAAATCATTAGAATATTAAGTAAAGATCATGTTCCATGAAGATATTTAGTAAATTTCCTACTGTAAATATATAAAAACTTAGTTTTTGATTAGTAATATGCATTGCTAAGAACTTCATTTGGACAACTTTAAAGGATATTTTCTCAATATTTTGATTTTTTTTCAAAGAGCTGTATCTCGGCCAAATATTGTCCCATCCTAACAAACCATACATTAATGGAAAGCTCATTTATTCAGATGATTTATAAATCTCAATTTAAAAAAACTGACCCTTTTGACTGGTTTTGTGGTCCAGGGTCACATGAATCCTTTAAAATATTTAATAAAATGGAATAAAATGATCACTTACTAAAGTTTCTCTAGATTACACTGTGGATCCTCTAGCAGGTCCGAGAGCTTCCCTCCTGAATTTCCTGGTTTATTAGAGCTCAGATTTAGTTCTTTCAGGTGTGAGGAGTTTGATCTCAGAGCTGAAGCCAGAACAGCAAAACCTTTCTCTCCAATACTGCAATCAGACAGCCTGCAGAGAGAAAGAGAGCAACATGTCACGATTACAAATGAACAAACGCATAAATGCAGGATGAGGTAAAAATTACTTGTGCATCCCAAAAAAGCCTCATAAGTAAGAAAGTGTGGGTGTTTATTTTTATGTGTCTATGGGAGTGACATCTATACAACTGTGTTGTATTTCATGCATGCAAACGCAATGCAGACACCAGGGCTTCAAAAGCAGCTTTGTGAACCAATTATATTATGGTTAAATTTGCATTTCTAGAGTGTTTTTATTTTGCTCAGACTTCACATGAAAATAGCTTTTTAACGCTGCACAGAGGTGACATTTTGTGATTTCTCATGTAAGCCTCTTATATAAAATATAAGAAAACAGACAAATTAAACAAAAACAAAAAGAAACAAGATAAAAGAAAACGACTGAGAGGCTTTTATAGAATATTTTAAAATATTTACTAAAATGAAAATTTAAAAAATCAATTACTGTAGTTTCTCCAGTTTACAGTGTGGATCCTCCAGTACATGAGACAGCAGCTTCACTCCTGAATCTCCTGGTTTATTAGAGCTCAGGTTCAGTTCTCTCAGGAGTGAGGGGTTTGATCTCAGAGCTGAAGCCAGAGCAGCAAAACCTTCCTCTCCAATACCACAGCTATGTAGCCTGCAGAGAGAAAGAAAACCCATCCTCACTTTACTTCCACATATTCAACAAGCAAAATGACATGATCGGTAAAAAAAAGTGTGTTACTGAGGTGTCCAATAAACAGTAAGCATTGGACTGTGTGATGCAATGCACTCATAGGTAATATAGGTAATATATCAGAGGCCATTGTGGAAATATGCTTCTCAACCAGCTTTGATCTTGGCAACTGTAATCAATAATGCAGTTCAGGCTCATGATGCACATCTGGAACTGGTTCTGTAATCAATAGGACAGATATATAAACACAGAGAGAAAGAGCACAAGAAGAGGAAGAATACTTGAGAGATGAATAATTGTATCTCTGTCCCTCACAGGAAGTGAACCGTTGTAAACTTCTGCATTCATGTCTCATTCTCCAGCATCCCAGCAGAGACAGGAAGATGTCCCTGGCATCTCAAGATAAGGAGCCAAAAATGCTCCTGCACGATTAAACCAAATCTATTACAACTGTCACAATTAAAGTGTTAAGCGAATGCCTGACTGTAACAAAAGGCTGTGTTGATGTTTCCATTTCCTGTGTACCGTGCTGCTGAGTGGTTTGTGATTGTAGCTCCGTGTAGCTTTGCTTTTCTGTTGAATCTCTATCTTACTATCACTCTCTGTTGTTTAAAATGATAAAATACAACTTAATTCCCACCATATTTCTGATATTATATATCAAACTAATCTGATTAATTTGATCATTCTCTATTATTCTAAAACAGCGCGTGCAGCATGTTAGCATTCGTTAGCCGGTTAGCTTGTCATTCGTGTTTCCATTTGCATCTATTGCTGTTTTCTTTTTCTCTCTCGCTCTGTTTTTTCACAAGTTCATCAAACAACAGTGGTAAGGCAGATTCATTCATCAATCACGGTGAGTAATGGCTTCTTCTCCTGCTATTGTTGTTTGCACAGCTTGCCAGATGTAGAGTTTAGCTCTCTCGCAGCGCCGAGGGATTCACATAAATGCATGAGAATAAATAACGATAAATGCAGGGAAATAGTTAAGCTGACAGAGAAGATTTCAGAATTAGAGACAAGCATCCAAACTTTAATTTAGGATAGTAAGAATGTGAGGGCCTTATATACGGCTTTGGATGTGACTAGCTCAGGGAGTCCTGTACATTGTTCGGTTCCAGTTACAATGCCTCCGCAGCAGGGCAACTGGGTGACAGTGAGGCGGCATAGTTGCGGGTCAAAACACCGCTCTTCCGTTCCGATCAAAACATTAAACAGGTTCTCCCCACTCAGTGACGCACCCACTGAGAAACCTGTTGAAAGAGCTCTAGTTATTGCCGATTCTATTGTACGGAACGTGAAAAATAGAGACACCAGTCACCACAGTCCAATGTTTACCGGGAGCCAGAGAGGCCTGACATTTTGGCAAATTTAAAAGTGCTGGCTAATTCTAAACGTAAATTCAGTAAGATTGTTATTCACGCCGGCGCTTATGATGTTCGACTTCGCCAGTCGGAAATCACTAAAAATAACATTAAAGAGGTGTGTGAACTTGCAAGTACGATGTCAGACACTGTAATATGCTCTGGTCCCCTCCCTGCTTACCGTAGTGACGAGATACATAGCAGACTGTCGTCACTCAACGGCTGGATGTCTAAGTGGTGCCCGCAAAATAACAAAGGTTTCGTAGACAATTGGACGAGTTTTTGGGGCAAACCTGAACTGTTTAAAAGAGATGGTCTTCATCCCTCCAGCGGTGGTGCCGCTCTTCTCTCTAGAAATACGGCACATAGTCTTGAAGTTTGTACTTGACTAACTGGGGCCCAAGTCAGGAAGCAGACAGAATGGCTAAACCAACCGTCTGCTAGCTGCCTCACATCACAGAAGCCAGTTCATTCTCAGCACATAGAGACCTTTGCACCTAGATATATCACACTATAGAGACTGTGTCTGTTCCCCAAACTAGAAAATACAAAAAACGTCCAAACCAATTTAAGAGTAACAATTTAATTGATGTTCAACAAATAAAAAAACAGATTGTTGTAAAAAAAATTTTTTTTCGGATAACAAGATCTTAAAGCTGGGTTATTGAATAATCGGTCCCTTTATACGAAAGCAACTTTTTGTTACTGTATGATCATGATCATAACCAAGATGTTCCTCGTATGACAGAAAACCTGATGATTACATATTTAGAGTCTACCCCCCAAGATACTGTTATAAAACATGGAACCAGTCCAAAGGTAAAAAAGGGGGAGGTGTTTGTTACAATTTATAACAATATATTCAGTATCTCAGAGGGCGGGGTTCCAAGTATCTTGTTGAGTATGGCGCTTATATAACATTATCCAGGAAGAAACAAGTGTTATGATAATCCCCAGTGTGTTGGACTGGCTTACCTGGATACGGGCCCACCAGGGCACCATACAACTTTATTAAAAGAATGTACCTGATGTGATATACGAGTTAGTGCTTGTGCAAGATAAAGTTGTAATTGTTGGTGATTTTTTAATATCCTGTTGATAAATGAAAAAGATGCATTGGGTCCGATTATAGGCTTTATGAAATCTATTGGGTTAGGAACAACACGTGTCAGGACTATCAATTGTCAAAAATCATGACTCTAGATTATCGGGTCACATGGAATTTATGTTAATGGCATTGAAATTCTGCTGCAGAGTGATGATATCTCAGATAATTATTTAGTCTTGTGCAAACTTCATATAGCTAAAACTGTAAATTCTACTCATTGCTACAAGTATGGTAGAACCATCACTTCTACCACAAAAGACTGCGTTGTAAGTATCTTCCTGATTTATCTCAATTCCTCAACATATCCAATAGCTCAGAAAAACTTGAAGGTGCAACAGAAACTATTGACTCTCTCTTTTATAGCACTTTAGATACGTTGCTCCTTTACACTTAAAGAAGATTAAAGAAAACAGTCAGACACCATGGTATAACGAGCACACTCGCACCCTAAAGAGAGCAGCCCGGAAAATGGAGAGCAGCTGGAGGAAAACAAAACTAGAGGTATTTCGTATTGCTTGGCGGGAAAGTAACCTATCCTACAGAAAAGCATTACAAACTGCTAGATCTGATTACTTTTAGAAGAAAACAAACATAACCCAAGTATTTATTCAATACAGTGGCTAAATTTACATTGGGTGTTATGGGCCAGCCGCTATCCCCTGTAGCCCAAGACTGGTTGCCCACTGAAGCTAATCAGGGTTGAGCCTGGTCAGTACCTGGTTGGGAGACCTCCTGGGAAAACTAGGTTTGCTGCTGGAAGAGGTGTTAGTGAGGCAGCAGGGGGTGCTCACCCTGTGGTCAGTGTGGGTCCTAACGCCCCAGTATAGAGACGGGGACAATATACTGTAAAAAACACCATTCTTTGGATGAGATGTTAAAGCGAGGTCCTGACTCTCTGTGGTCATTAAAAAAAAAACAGGATGTCTTTCAAAAAGAGTAGAGGTGTGACCTCGGCAATTTGCCCATTGGCCTCTGATCATCACGGCCTCCTAACAATCCCCATATCTACTGATTGGCTTCATCACTCTGTCTCCTCTCCACAAATAAGCTGGTGTGTGGTGGGCGTTCTGGCGCACTATGACTGCCGTCGTATCATCCAGGTGGATGCTGCACACTGGTGGGGGATGAGAGCACCCTGACACTGTAACGCGCTTAGGGCCTTAGAAAGAGCTATATAAGCAACTAATTATTATTATTAGTATTATTACAATTACGAAAAATAAGCATCAACAAGTGTTGACATTTCCCAACAGCACAGCAGTAATGACTTTATGAACTATGTACTCTTCCTCCTCTCCATCTCATATTGTTTCCATCTTGTTCGTATCATGATTCAGTCACCTGTGCCACTTGTGCACTCTGAACTGGCTCATATTTGTACAGTTGGTTTGATCACATCATTAGAAACAAGTGTGAACAATTTTAAATCGTTGTGTGTAAACGATGACAACTATGCTTTAGTTGTGTTTAACTTTTGCCACTTGTGTTTAGCATTTTGCAACACAAATGCATCACAGTGTAATAAGTGTTTAAGTGAATAAGAATGTGTTCAGAGTTTTGCAGAAAAAAAGAGTGCATGAGATTTGCAAATAGAGCCTAACTGCCTGAACGTATTTAAGGTTTAGCAGAAAGAGTGCTTTATTCGACAAATTGGTTTAGAGTTTTTGTTTTTGTAGAAATTGGGGTTTAGTGTTTTAGCAATTCAGAAAAACTGTAATTAGGACAACCGGAACCTGGAACACTTCCCATAACAAGTACATCATTAGAAGAATGGCATCTACGCTAATATTAGTCTGTTTCTTTCTTATTCCGAGGTCACCGTAGCCACCAGATCCAGTCTTTATCCAGATCAGATGGTGGATCAGCACCTAGAGACGACCTCTACAGCCCTGAATGTCAGCGGAGATCAGGACAACTAGATGAGCCTTAGTTGGGGACACTTAATTTCCAGCGATATCGTCGACTTGATTGCACAGACACTATTTAAACTGAACTGAGCTGGATGATGGCATCACTGAATTGCCTTTAACTGAACATTGAGTGTTTACTATTGTCATTTTGCATTATTGACACAATATTTTCCTATTTAATACTGTAAAGCTGTTTTGACACTATCTGTATTGTTAAAAGCGCTATATAAATAAAGGTGACTTGACTTGACTTAAAGTGAAATGTGAAAATCGATACATAACATTTACATGTGCTCACAATGCCATCAAATATATATATATATATGTTTTTAGTTTTTTTGTAGCATTGAGAATCAATTATGTTGAACATATGAATGTAGAGGCATTTAGATTAGATGACAGTGAAGAAGAAATCCACTGAAAACACAGGAGTCACTGACTGAATTCTGCACTCTTGTGGATTCTCTCATCATAAACAATGATTATTTGATGATTATTTCAAAGAAGCTGTTTATTCTCTTTAGCTAGGTGTGGATACCAAAGGCATTATGACGGACTGGGGCACCCCCTTCATCTCCTGGTGGATGGTAGAACTGTGTAGGGCAGGGCATTGATACTGACCTCATGATTATATTCTGATTCAATTTCAACTCGCAATTTGATTCATCTCTGATCTTGAATGAGTATCAGTTCATTTGGAAATATTTCAAGTACAATTTTCAACTCGTGATGTAAACTATACATCTGGGGTAGCCAACCCTGCTCCTGGAGGGTTACCTTCCTTCCGTTTTTCGAATTCAAGACTTGCTTCAAGCCTCCAAATGCTTCACAGTATTTTAATTTCTGTTCAGGTGACAACCCAGGACTATTGGACAATAGGCTCATCTCAAACTGACCCATAGACAGGGAGGTGTGGGGATAACAGCCAATCTCTTAACCACTCTGAGCAAAGAGGGTAGACACCTTCCAGTTCTCTAATGAGTGCAGGAGATTAAACAACATTTCCATGTTCAACAGCTACCCCATGCCTCAGATGGACAGTCTGATAGAGCCACTGGGGATGGCCCACTGTGCCTTGATGCTTGAGTTTAATAGGGGATGCTGGCAAATCCCCCTATCCCCTAAGGTTTCCCAACCCTGTTCCTTGAGGCATAGCAACAGTATACATTTTTGGATGTTTCCCACATCTAACCCATCCATCAAGAGTTAGAAAATGTGTACTGTTGGTGTGCCTCCAGGAACAAGGTTGGGAAGCACTCCCCTAAGGTAAGGGAAAAGATCGCATTCAGCACCCCATCCAACCATTTGCAGTAATGGGAGAAACAGAGACAGAAGAGAGAGGTGAAATCCAACCAACTATTTTAAAATATGACAAAAATAATAACACTCACTGTAGTTTCTTCAGGTTACAATGTGGATCCTTTAGTAGATCAGAGAGCAACATAACTCCGGAGACTCCTGGTTTATTCCAGCTCACATCCAGTTCTCTCAGGTGTGAGGGGTTTAGTCTCAGAGCTGAAAAAAGAGCATCAAAACCCTCCTCTCCAATGCTGCAGTTGTACAGCCTGCAGAGAAATAGAGAAAAAACACTTCTCATACTTACACAGTTATGTTAAAAGCATGTGAATGAGGTGTCCAGTAAGCAGTGAGTGTTGGATTGCAATAATAAAAAAAGAAGGATAAACAGCCAGTGCAGGATAGAAAATATCTAACAAAGAAAAATCTAAATGTAAAACAAGACTTCTACCTCTGATTATCTTAGTCTGCAGGTCATTACTGCAGTGTAATTTATAGTATGTTATTTCCACTTATAGTTGTTATTAACTACTGATTGCATTGAATATACACAGTACTTACTTTAATGTCTTGAGTTTACAGTGAGAGTTTTTTAGTTCTGCAGAGAGCAGCTTGATTCCTGAATTCTGTAGGTTATTATGACTTAGATCCAGCACTCTCAAATTTCTAAGAGATCTGGCCAGAGCTGAACAGCTTCTCCATGTAAGAAAACAGCCACTCAGACTAGAAGAAAGCATAATAACAACTGTATGTTAAATTGCATTGTTCAACGTCATATTAAAGTAAAAATACCGTTTTATAAATAATATAATCAATAAACACTTGCTGCAGTGTAAATGAAACAACATTTATAATGAATGAACTTAAATTTTGTATTCTGGATTCAATATTTATTATTTCTAGTGTTTTGTTAAAATTCATTAAATAGTTAAGCAATGTAAATGCTCACTTTGCTTTTCTGCATACTTTGACCACTGGCAGCAGCCTCAGAAGACCTTCTTCTGATTGATGATATTTACTTAGTTCAAAGTCAGTAAGCTCCTCTTCTGAGTTCAGTAACACAAACACCAAAGCTGACCACTGATCAGGAGAGAGCTTAGCATCAGCGAGACGATTAGCACGAGTTCCTTTCAGGTATGTTTGGACTTCTTGCTGTAGAAAATGATCATTCAATTCATTCAGACAGTGAAACAGATTGATGGATTTTTCTGGGGAGGGATTCTCCCTGATCTTCTCCTTGATGTACTCAATTATTTCCAAACTGCTATGAGTCGTGTTTCTTGTCTGTGTCAACAGACTTGGCAAAAGACTCTGATTGGACTGCAGTGAGAGACCCAGAAGAAACCGAAGATAAAGATCCATGTGTCCATTCTCACTCTGCAAAGCCTTGTCCACTTCATTTTTTTGAAAATCGGTTATTTCTGACTTATGTTTCTTATTTGAAACAAAGGAGAGAAACCTGAACAAAGCAGCAAAAAACTCCTGAATGCTCAGATGCACAAAGCTGTACAATTTTCCCAGACACAGGCCAATCTCCTCTCTGAAGATCTGGGTAAAAACTCCCGAGTACACTGACACTTCTTTGGCATCAATGCCACATTGTCTCAGGTCCTCCTCATAGAAAATAAGGTTGCCTGTTTCCAGTTGTTCAAAAGCCAATTGACCCAGTGAAAAAATAGTTTTTCTGGCCTGCTGAAGATCAACCTCACTTCTCTCATTATACTTCTGTGTCTTCATTTTGGTCTGAAAGATCAGGAAGTGTGTGAACATTTGAGTGAGAGTTTTGGGGATCTCTGCACTCTCTGCTTCATGCAACATCCTCTCTAGAACAGTGGCTGAAATCCAGCAAAAGACTGGTATGTGACACATGATGTACAGGCTTCTTGATGATTTAATATGTGTGATAATTCTGTTGGCTAGACTCTGGTCATTGATCTTCTTCCTGAAATATATTTCTTTCTGAGCATCACTGAATCCTCGTACCACTGTGACCCGATCAACACACTCAGGAGGGATCTGACTGGCTGCTGCTAGTCGAGAGGTTATCCATATGAGAGCAGAAGGAAGCAGCTTTCCTTTGATGAGGTTGGTCAGCAGCACATCCACTAAAGCTGAATGTGTGACATCAGACAACGTCTGATTAGTTTGGAAATTTAAAGGAAGTCGACACTCATCAAGCCCATCAAAGATAAACATAGCTTTGTAATCATCAAGGTCTGATGATCTCAGTTCCTTTATATCCGAGAAAAATCGATGGAGAAGCTCCATTAGACTGATATTTTCCTCCTTCATAAAATTCAGCTCCCTGAAAGGAAGTGCAAATATGAGGTGGATGTCCTGGTTTGCTTTTCCCTCAGCCCAGTCCAGAATGAACTTCTGTACAGACACTGTTTTTCCAATGCCAGCAACTCCTTTTGTCAGCACACTTCTGATGGGTTTGTATTGTCCAGGTGAGGGTTTAAAGATGTCATTGCATTTAATTGGTATTTCCTGCTTCTCTAGCCTTCGGGACATCTCAATCTGTCTCACCTCATGTTCATTATTGACCTCTCCACTGTCTCCCTGCGTGATGAAGAGCTCTGTATAGATCTCATTCAAAAGTAAGTTCCCTTGATATGATATTCCGTCATTTAGCAATTGGAATTTCTCTCCCAGTCTGGATTTGTGTTTTTGCGGAGACATAGGAGCAAGATCTGATGAAAACAACAGAAACTACAGTAAAATAGAGTACTTATTGCCATGCTTTATATTCAGAGTGACCTACAATGCATTTTGACAATCTGCAGGTTTCCTGAGAATCGAACGCATGACCTTGGCAGTTTTAGCATCATACTCTACCAGTCAGACTACCAAATTACTCACTATGAGCTAACTGTGATGTTGGATTTGGGTTTTGTTTCGTGTCTTTTAATTTGTAGTTTTGTACCTGGGTTTGTCATGTGGCTCTCTGTTCCCTCATATGATCAGCTATGAAAGCCTTCGAATCGCACTCTCTCTGTACTTTGATGTCATACACCGATCGGTCTGCGCAGTGCCACCTCAAGTCGAAAACACAGCTTCTCTTATTGCTTTATGTGTTAGGCTGGTTTCACACTGCAAGCATGAGCGGCGCATGAGCAACACATGTTTTTTTCGGTGTGCATGTTAACAAATGAGTGCATTCACACCAGGAGCAGGAGCAGCACTGAAGCAATGGTTTTGGCGCCAAGTCTATTTTTGCTTCCAGTGTGAATACTCTCGCGAGTCTGCAGCTGCAGCAAAGATGAAGTTACGCTGACGTGAAGCCGATGCGAAGCTCAAGGTTGTGGTGTTACCCTTACCCAAAAGTAGTATACTTCAAGTTTATTTTATTAAGTATACTTAAGTAAAGTTCAAGTATACTTTATGTAGTAAGTATACAAAAATCAGTGTACCAGTAGTATACTTGTAAGTGTACTATTTCAATACTCATTGGGCCTAAATTGGCCCACTTTCTAGTATATAAAAGTATACTGTTAAGTATACTTTAGGTATAACAGTAGACCTTTTGTACACAATAGTTTACATCTAATGTTTTTAGTTTGTACTGCAACTATACTAAAAGTGAACTTATAGGTATACTGATAGTTTACTAATTAAATACTTGTAGCATTGAAGTATAGTCTCAGTTAACTACTAGTTTAGTAGTTTTATACTGCAAGTATACTCGTACATTTTCTTTAAGTGAACTGTACATCATACTTTGTATACTACTATGTCCCTATTTAGGTGTTAATTTGTATATATTTTGTTACATGAAAATCTGAACTTACAAAACATCAAAAGAACAGGATATCTGCTTGTAAACAAAAACATTTTATTCTAGCTTCATGCATTCTTTTTTTATAAACACTAGGGGTACGTTTCATAAATTAAAAAAATAAAGAAACAAACAACATTTTGAACAAAAAGTTGAAAAAAGACTATGAATTGGATTTAGAATGATAATCAAAACGTAGATAAAATCAACACCCCAAAGCGTGACAGTTAGTATTACCTCTTCATTGGTCGACATTTTATTCCATAACGTTACACAGTTTTGATGCTGTTTTATGTCTGATTGTGTTAGATTACATGTGGAAGCATCTGTTGTTTCGGTTTCTTCTTTACTTGTGTTTTTTTTGGGGGGAAATTCTGTACAGAAGATGTGTAATAGCACCCCCTACCGTATAACAATGAAAACACGGATTTTCTCAAGTCTAAGCAAGTTCTTAAATGAATTTTACGCATATTAGTTAAGATCCTTCTTATTGAATTGAAAGCCCTGTCTGGAGAGGTACATAATAAGTCGACTGCAAGTATAATTTCCATTTAGTTTAAATGAAGTCTACCATAGCACACTTGAATAAACTTCTTTTTCGTAAGGGTATGCAGGCTTTATGTTTATGGTTGATCTTGTCATGTGGTCTTTCCATTGCTTCATTGTTTGATTACCCTTAAGTGTTCGTGTTCCTTATTATGTCATTAGTCCATGTGTATGAGTCTGTGAGTTATTGTTTCACGTTATTTGTTTATGCATTTATATGTATTATATATTGTATAATGTTTATTGTTTTCCCCTAATAAGATAATGAGGTGGGCTGTACCCGTGACATCTGTTTTAGTCAGGCAGTGACGAGGTAGGGGTGTGGCCTATGGGGAAAGGAACACAGTTTTGAGACCATGTTTGGGAGTGGTGTTAATCTCCGTTTTAATTTTTGATGATTCGTATGATTGATATTCCAATAAATAATGAAGTGAACAGAACATGAGTATATATAGTGTTTCTGTGGCTCAGTGGTAGAGCATTGCGTTAGCTGCGCCAAAGGTCGTGGGTTCAATTCTCAGGGAACACGCATACTGGTAAAGAATATAAAGCCTGAATGCACTGTAAGTTGCTTTTTTTCTGCTAAATGCATAACATCAATTAATTTAAATTAAATTATTAATTTAATTTTCCTTTGTGCCTTTGCCTAGCTTTGATGTTGTAACATGCTTCTGGTGAGTCTAGTCAGGTCTGTTCTAGTCAGGTCAAGTAACTAATTTGGTTCTGTTTACTTTGTGTTGGTTTAATTTATAGTTGCATAAAATTGCACTTGGGTTCAGTCAAATTTACCTACGGTGGATTTTGTTACACCTGCTTCTGAGGGGTATTCCAGAAAGCAGGTTATTCGATTTGGAAAGTTTGGGTAAGTTTACTCCAAGTGGATAGCCTCAACTTTCGGTTCCAAAAAGCTTTTGGTTAATCAACTCACGGTTCAGGGTTTATGTGAAACCCTACTTTCTGGAATTCTCCCCTGACAAAATGTCTTTAATGTCTAATCAGCGCCTCCTTTCCCCCACTGACTATTATATACTATTAAATCATCCTATGCTGTTTGTAAATTGGTTGAATATAGGTTGTCATCATTTGGGAGCTTCTATTATCTATTATTTAAAAGGTCCAAGCTCTTACTTTTCTGTAGAGTAGTAGTGAGGTCTGTTTGATTCGCCTTTCTCTGGACAAGCAATGTAATGTTCGGAAACCCATGTTTGACTTTTCTCTGGCCTTCATCCTCTTCCTCCATGCTTAGTTTCCTGGTAAAATATATACAGTATTAAGCACACAACAACCTTACCATTGATGAATATGCATATTTCTAAATAGTGTAAACAAGGGAGTCACTAGACACTTCTCAAAATTCAACTATGCCCCAGAATAACTTTGAACTTAACAGTGCTTCAGAATCTCAACTGCCAACTCATCATTATTTATTGTGCATTGTTAAAAAAATACATAAAATGCCTATAAAGGCATAAGCTACAGTTGGTGAGGACAAAATCATTGTAAATGTGGACATGGAACAAAGTTCTGTGTAAGTAGTCATATTCAAAATTAAGCGTGTGGGAGCAGACAGGAGCACAGCAGTGAACAGAAATCTTCATTGAGAGCTCATTGGTGCATGTAAACTTTACAAAATATGTATATTTACACAGTATTTGCATTTAAAAGACCCTATAAAACCAAAATTACACTTTTATATATAAATTTAAAAAAAAGAAAACTTTAAGAACCAATCCACCATGAAACTGTCCTCACCTCAGATCAGCAGAAAAGTCTCCTGAACTGAAGTTGATTACGTCATCTATTGATTGGTCACTCTTCATGGAAACACAGCTGGGTAGACTAAAACACAGAAGCAGTTAAACAGTATTTCATTATGCACAAACTTTCAAAGCTCTGAGGTAAACACTAATTTCTTCATTGTCACTCCTCTGGAAATCCTTGTAGTAATTCATAGGCTGCTGCAGAGAATCACCACTTTCATTGACATGCAGCTAGTCATCCAGGATAAGAGATGAGACTGTATGTCAAGGTTCCTCAAATCTTGTCTTGGAGGACTGCTGCCCTGCAGAGTTTAGCTCAACCCTTACAAAAAAGAAGTTTATTCACGTGTGCTATTAGAAGCCTATACTTCTTTTAAAGGTGGGGTAAGTGATTTTTCAAAAACTCTTTAGAAAACTGATTCGGGCCGACTAGCAAAACAAACTTGTAGCCAATTAGCAGTAAGTGGCGTGTCTACTCATGATGTGGAGGAGAGAGCGTTCAGTGCACAGGACGGACATTAGCGAGCCAAGCGACAGAAAGATATGGTGGATAAAAAACAAAAGAGGAAAACGTTTGCAGAACAAAAGAAGGCTTAAGGCAATAAGGCAAGAAGTAGGACCCGTGTAAATACCGGATCAGCTTTCCAGCGCTGGAGAGAACTAAAGGAGCGGATGGCCTGCGATCGGACGCCGAGGTTGCTTTGTTTCTTCTGGATAGGTGAGTAACACCGTGTCTGCGCCGCAACAGCTAAAGTCTGTCTAGTACACTGAACACGACAAAGCGACCGTTGAAAATCATTTGAAATTTGTGTCAATACGTCATGAATAGAACGCAGCAGCAGTTTTCTGTCGGGGGTTTGTCGTGTCGTGCCGCATCCAGTGTAGACCAAAGATATGTATATATATATATTTATGGTGTAGACAGCATCACTGATTATAATGAGCTCTATAGTATTTTGTCGCGCCGCCCACTCAAGGTAGACAAGGTTGTAACATTGGTTTTGCTTTGTTTCAAAGAACTAATCGTTGCCTGGGTTGCATATGTATGTGTGGGGCTGAGCTATCAAAATAGGGGCGAGACCCGTTTGGGGTAGGGGCGTGTTTGTTTGGTGATTTCAAATTTCAACATTGCTACCAGAAATCGCTTACCCCACCTTAAACTAAAAATAGGAAAGTTCATCATTGTTGTACGGATAGCGCGGGGCTATTATGCACTTCTTATACAGAATTTCCAAAACACAATGCGAAGGAAGAAACAAAAACAACAGATGCTCCACACGTAATCTACACGAGCAGATAATAAAACAGATCAAAGCTGTGTAACATATGAATATAAAATGTCGCCTGAAGACGTAATAAGACTGTCACGTTTGCGACCTCCATCTATGTTTTTGATCATTTTTCTGATCCGATTCAGCTTTTTTCCGCTTTTTGTTCAAAATTGTATGATTACCCTTGGTTTATTTATAAAACTTACCACAGTCAAGCGTATATAAAATAAGCATGAAGCTTGAATAAAAGTTTTTTTTTACAAGCATATATCCTGTTCTTTCTTTCGATGTTTTGTATGTTCAGATATGCATGTAACAAAATATATACAAATTAAAACCTAAATAGGGACATAGTAGTATACATAAAGTATGATGTAAAGTTCACTTAAAGAACTTACGAGTATACTTGCAGTAAAAAACTACTTAACTACTGAGACTATACTTCAAAGTGCTACAAGTATTTAATAGTAAACTATCAGTATACCTATAAGATCACTTTTAGTATAGTTGCAGTACAAACATAGATGTAAACTATTTACAAAGTTTACTACTGTTATACTTAAAGTATACTTTTATACACTAGTAAGTGGGCCAATTTAGTCCCATGGACTATTGAAATAGTACACTAGTATACTTTTTTTTTTTAATAATAACAGAAACCTTGATCTCACACGTACCTGTGATTGCTAAGATTGTGAAGACTTTGATTAGCTTGCTCGGGTGTGTTTGATCAAGGTTGGAGCTAAACTCTGCAGGGCATTGGCCCTCCAGGACAAGATTTGAGGAACCCTGACATACAGTCTAATCTCTTATCCTGGATCAGTTAGAAAGAGCACTGCTATTCAGATGCTGCATATTAAAAACATTACACAATCCTTTGAATGTTACTCACCTCTTGTCCATTCTTGTGTCATTCTCTCTCTTTCTGGAAGTCATGACATCAGTAATCTGTTAAACATTCCTTTGTCACAACAGTCTGTATAAAAAGTGAAAAAAGTGACATGTAGCCAAGTATGGTGTCCTATACTCTAAATTTGTGCTCTGCATTTAACCCATCAAAGCGCACACACACCCGGAGCAGTGGGCAGTCATTTTTGCTGCGGCGCCCGGGGAGCAGGTTGGGTCAGTTTCTGTTTATCTGACAGACCAGATCTAGTGGACTGCTTCCGACCTGTCAGTTGACCACAACATCACCGTTCACTTGGGTTCTACAACACTAATGGCAACAAGTAGGAAAGTTTGATGACCAATTGTATGTATGTATGTATGTTCCCTCGCACCATTTATGGTGAGTGAGTAGTGCCTAGGGGTTTTTCACAAAGACGGACAAAGTCGCATTCCAGATACTGCACCCTTTCTTTTCTTGGACAAGCTGCCAACCTCCACCCAATCTGCTGAGATCATCACAACTTTCAGGAAAAGGCTGAAAACACACCCCTTCTGCAACAAATGCTTCATATAATATTTTCTTTTGCATTTCACTTCTGCTCTTGTATACTAGGTCGTACTTAAATTTGACATTGTGTGCTGCCAATATTAAGGCTTTTATCATAAAATGTGTATGATATGCATCTGGGAAAAAGCATCTGCAAAATAAATGTAAATGAATACTAAATTAATAAAAAAAATAACTATAGTAATATTTAATTTTTAAAAAAGTGAATCCGAGTCCAAAGTTTTACAGGCTTTACTGTAATCTTGACTGTTGGGCTTCCTGCTCTTACTGATAGTGATTTTACAGCTGGGGTAATAAAGTCATCAGGCTGTTTTTCTGCTGGTTGCTAGGGGGTGAGGCAAGTACTTTATACCGAAAACAGAATCTTCAGGATATTCTATGATTCCTCTCTCTTCATCACTTTAATAAAGTACAAAATAATAATAATAAAATGAATCGCTAAATCCTTATAATAATAATAATCCTTATAAGCCTTATGAAGTCTTTCCACTTTTATCGTGATACTATTAAAATACACACAAGCACTTTCTGTTTCAAGAATTCTGTTTTTAAAGAGCAGACAATAATGATCATATATGTTTTAGATATAAGCCTTTATAAATATTACTCCTACATTGTTTTGATTTAATTTTTGTACATTCCAAGAACTTTGAATTAAAAATGTGTGACCAAAAAATGTTTATGATACTTACTGAGTTTTTCTCTCGGAATGTGGTTTATATTCCTCTCATGCGTAAATGGACTTGACTTGAGCTGTCTAAAGACTTTGAAACAACCATAAAAGAGGGAGGCGCAAAGCTGTATGAGCTCTCAAACAACGAGCTGTTCTTTTCTGACATTACCTTTTGGACAGAATATTTACATAGAAAGTGAATAGTTCACTCGAGTAAATCTTAGCTCACTACACATTAAGGCTAATTCTGTGTGTGGCAAAAAAAAAGAAGCAAAAAAACAAACAAACAAAAAGACACAATGTCATGTATGTCATTAACTACACTACCCTATGTTTGAGAATACAGAATATACCATTTATTGTGTTTTCTGATGTCCACAGTCAACGCAGCCATCTACCAGGAAATTTTAGAGCACTTCATGCTTCCTTCTGCTGACAAGCATTATGAGATGCTGATTTCATTTTCCAGCAGAACTTAGCCCCTGCCCACACTGCCAAAGGTACCAAAAACAGGTTCAATGACCATGGTGTTACTGTGATTGATTGGCCTGCAAATTTGCCTGACCTGAACCCCATAGAAAATCTATGGGGTATTGTCAAGAGGAAGATGAGAGACACCAGACCCAACAATGCAGATGAGCTGAAGGCCGCTATCAAAGCAACCTGGGCTTCCATACCACCTCAGCAGTGCCACAAACTGATCACCTCCATGCCACGCCGAACTGATGCAGTAATTCATGCAAAAGTAGCCCCTACCAAGTATTGAGCACATGTAAATGAACATACTTTACAGAAGGCCAACAATTCACAAAAAAAAAATTTTTATTGGTCTTATGAAGTATTCTAATTTGTTGAGATAGTGAATGGTGGGTTTTTGTTAAATGTGAGCCAAAATCATCACAATTAAAAGAATCAAAGACATAAACTACTTCAGTCTGTGTGGATTGAATTTATTTAATAAAAAGTTTCACAATTTGAGTTGAATTACTGAAATAAATGAACTTCCACGACATTCTAATTTATTGAGATGCACCGTATATACAGTGGGGCAACAAAGTATTTAGTCAGCCACCAATTGGCAAGTTCTCCCACTTATAAAAAAGATGAGAGAGGCCTGTACATTTCATCATAGGTATACCTCAACTATGAGATACAAAATGAGAAAAAAAATCCAGAAATCACATTGTAGGATTTTTAACGAATCTTTTATTTGCAACTTATGGTGGAAATAAGTATTTGGGCACTAACAAAATTTATCTCTCCCACAGTCACACCCGAACACGCTTATATACCCTTGTGGCATGACAGAGGTCAAACGTTTTTTGTAAGTCTTCACAAGGTTTTCACACATTGTTGCTGGTATTTTGGTCCATTCCTCCATGCAGATTTCCTCTAGAGCAGTAATGTTTTGGGGGTGTCGCTGGGCAACACGGATTTTCAATTCCCTCCAAAGATTTTTTTATGGGGTTGAGATCTGGAGACTGGCTTGGCCACTCCAGGACCTTGAAATGCTTTTTACGAAGCCACTCCTTCGTTGCCCGTGTGGTGTGTTTGGGATCATTGTCATGTTGAAAGACCCAGCCATGTTTCATCTTCTATGCCCTTGCTGATGGAAGGAGGTTTCACTCAAAATCTCACGATACATGGCACCATTCATTATTTCGTTTACACGGATCAGTCGTCCTGGACCCTTTGCAGAAAAAACAGCCCCAAGCATGATGTTTCCACCCCCATGCTTCACAGTAGGTTTGGTGTTCTTTGGATGCAACTCAGCAGTCTTTCTCCTCCAAACACGACAAGTTGAATTTTACCAAAAAGTTCTATTTTGGTTTCATCTGGCCATATGACATTCTCCCAATCTCTTCTGGATCATCCAAATGCTCTCAAGCAAACTTCAGACAGGCCTGGACATGTACTTGCTTAAGCAGGGGGACACGTCTGGCACTGCAGGATTGAGTCCCTGGCGGCGCAGTGTGTTAATGATGGTAGCCTTTGTTACTTTGGTCACAGCTCACTGCAGGTCATTCACTAGGTCACCCCGTGTGGTTCTGGGATTTTTGCTCACAGTTCTTGATCATTTTGACCCCACGGGGTGAGATCTTGTGTGGATCCCCAGATCGAGGGAGATTATCAGTGTTCTTGTATGTCTTCCATTTTCTAATAAATGCTCCCACAGTTGATTTCTTCACACCAAGCTGCTTACCCATAGCAGATTCAGTCTTCCCAGCCTGGTGCAGGTCGACAATTTTGTTTCTGGTGTCCTTTGAAAGCTCTTTGGTCTTGGCCATGGTGGAGTTTGGAGTGTGGAGTGTGACTGTTTGAGGTTGTGGAAAGGTGTCTTTTATACTGATAACGAGTTCAAAAAGATGCCATTAATACAGGTAACCAGTAGAGGACAGAGGAGCCTCTTAAAGAAGAAATTACAGGTCTGTGAGAGCCAGAAATCATGCTTGTTTGTAGGTGACCAAATACTTATTTACAGAGGAATTTACCAATTAATTCTTAAAAATCCACAATGTGCTTTTCTGGATTTTTTTTTTCTCATTTAGTCTCTCATAGTTAAGGTATACCTATGATGAAACAAATTGGTTTTGTTACAGGCCTCTCTCATCTTTTTAATTGGGAGAACTTGCACAATTGGTGGCTAAATACTTTTTTGCCCCACTGTAATGCACACACACACACACACACAAACAACACAAACAATTATAGCACCAAAGGTCTTTCTTTTGTTTGTGTGTGTATGTGTGGGGTTTTTTTTGGTGTGTTTTCCGTTTTGAGAGTAACATTTTTTTTTTGGTTATATTTTCTAAGATATATAGGCTATGCATAGTTGCTACACTGCGTGACATACTCGCATGTTTCTCTAGATTATGCAAAGACCTTGCATGGCATGATGTCATAAAATATGTCTACTTTTAGAGCACAGAGTAAGGTTTGCACTGATATATGTTAAGTTTAACAATCATTAAAGAATTATAAGCTATTCATTGTGGAAGGGACCTGGTGAAATGAAAATCTCACATTGGAAAAAAAACTTTTGCCGATATCTTCGGAGTGGAAAGACGCACACACTTCAAATTTCCCACGATGAAAGAGAACACTAATACACATGTGTGGAGCAAAAATCACGCCTTGGGGTTCCTGTGCATGCAAGTTATTAAAGGTGTTGACGGTCCCCAGTCCAAATGTAATAAGTCCACCCTTGATTTTGTAATCTTATCACGTAATCCAGATTACATTGCTGCTATTTCAACGAGACATTTCATTGTTTCCACCTGTACCATACAGCACTTTTGGCTGAACTGTTCCTTTAAAAATCCGAATGCAGCTGGTAACTCATAAACAGAACGGGTCCCTTTAAATCGTGCGTAAAGTGGAGCAGGTGGGTGTTCCCCTGCGCAACACACACAGCGCTGCTGCTGGCACCGAGCGCAGTCACTTTTCACGGAAATCTGCGGCTTGTCCTCGACGCTTTAGAGAAATGCTGCAGCTGAATGACAGCGTGGACCCTGAGAGCCCGGGTGCGGCTGTCCTTCACCCGGCGGACTGTGATGATGGGCTGGATTTGGCCCGAGCTGGAGCTTCGGTGGCCTGCTGCACCCCGCTACAGACCCTCACGCCTTTCCACGTCCACAACCCAACCATGCGAGCCAGAGTCAAGGACTATTTCGTCTTCAGGGTGAGTAAGAAACACAGTATTCGCTACAGAACGCCCGGACTCGGTAGTCGAGGTTGTATTCTGTGAAAAAATGGTTTGTTTACTAGATGGGGTTGTATGTCAAAACCAAAAGAAGCTGCCTACATAGACAGCATAGACTGAGCACAATGACAGGGAACAAAACGCAAAGACGTTAACATTTAATTCGTTTTTTTTTAAGTTGACTTTAAGAATGCCTATGTTGCTCGAAAATGCGTAGGGAGCTCACCAGGATTTGTGACACGGCCATTGTGCCTAGTGTCTCTTGTTAGCTGGAATGAAATGCAGTAGTTGTAGTGGCCTTGTAACATTCATTATGAAACTCTAACTATAATTAGGAAGCCCTGTTAACAGTTTGAATCACTGATTAATGTGACATGAAGTTGAGTGTTTTTGCCAAAAAAAGAGGCAAAGACAGTATCAGGCTGTTCAGAATTGAATACTAATGTACTGCGTATTGTGTAGCCTATACTGTATACTGCATACTACACTTTTCAAATAGTATGCAGTGATAAACGTTTGAAACCGATTCAAATTCTTTTGCATTTGTGGTGCAAATGTTTCACTTTTGACAGACAAACGTTAAAGAAGTACTTATTGTCTTCACGTTGTATTGCAAAACACTTTTGCTGCTATTGAGGTGGGTTTACAGGAAACGTTAGGGACACATTTTGTGAATTTATAGAAATGAATCAGAGATGAGCACTAGAATGGTATGAATGCAACGCACCGTTTCATTAGACTGTCTTTATTTTTTTTTTAATTATGATGATGTAAATGTTATAATTCTAATAAATGGTCGTTCACTACCTCCACAACCACCTGAAACATGATTACCCATATAGATCAAATGCTTCTTCCTTTAACTTATATTCTGGTTTGTGTTGTTCCTTGTTTGTCACTCAAGTCACTTTATATTACAGTGTCTGCTAAATGAATAAATATAAAAGCAAAGAACAGCATGCTATTTTATTTATTTTTGTGTATGTGTGGTTTCAGTCGGTTCAATTTGATCATACACTCTAAAAAATGCTGGGTTAAATATAACCCAGCGCTGGGTTAAAAAGGGACAAACCCAGCTATTAGGTTGGTTGAACCCAGCGGCTGGGTTTGGGATGTTTGGCCACAGAAAAAAAACCCCAAAAAAAAAAAAAACCCCCCCCCCCCCCCCCCCCAATAAAAAAACACAAAACGGCTGGGTTTGGGTTGTTTTGACCCCAGCGGAAGGGTGGGTGAGGTGGGGGGAGGAGGCTGGGTTTGGGTTGTTTTGACCCCAGCGGCTGGGTTTGGGTTGTTTTGACCCCAGCGGCTGGGTTTGGGTTGTTTTGACCCCAGCGGCTGGGTTTGGGTTGTTTTGACCCCAGCGGCTGGGTTTGGGTTGTTTTGACCCCAGCGGCTGGGTTTGGGATGTTTTGACCCCAGCGGCTGGGTTTGGGATGTTTTGACCCCAGCGGCTGGGTTTGGGATGTTTTGACCCCAGCGGCTGGGTTTGGGATGTTTTGACCCCAGCGGCTGGGTTTGGGATGTTTTGACCCCAGCGGCTGGGTTTGGGATGTTTTGACCCCAGCGGCTGGGTTTGGGATGTTTTGACCCCAGCGGCTGGGTTTGGGTTGTTTTGACCCCAGCGGCTGGGTTTGGGATGTTTTGACCCCAGCGGCTGGGTTTGGGATGTTTTGACCCCAGCGGCTGGGTTTGGGATGTTTTGACCCCAGCGGCTGGGTTTGTCCCGTTTTGACCCCAGCGGCTGGGTTTGTCCCGTTTTGACCCCAGCGGCTGGGTTTGTCCCGTTTTGACCCCAGCGGCTGGGTTTGTCCCGTTTTGACCCCAGCGGCTGGGTTTGTCCCGTTTTGACCCCAGCGGCTGGGTTTGTCCCGTTTTGACCCCAGCGGCTGGGTTTGTCCCGTTTTGACCCCAAAAGCTGGATTTTTAACCCAGCGCTGAGTATATTTAACCCAGCATTTTTTAGTGTAAATTTAGAATACACTTTAATACATTTGACGCATCACGCTTTCTGCATGTTTGTACACAGGTTTTACACTCCAATCCACATGATTGTTTGATAAATGAGACCCATGCAGTGATGTACATTGTAAACTATGGGAGTAGTGTGGTATCATGCTTTTGTGTTTGATCTTGAACTGTTGTCATCCGTTTATGTGGCCTATAGCAGTGGTTCTCAGCCCAGGGGCCGGGGCCCGATAGGGGGCCTCAAGATTTAAAATAAGACAAGAGATCCAACAAAGTCAGGAAATGTCTTATTTTAATTCACCTCTCAACAACTTTTTTTTTTAATATAAAGAATCAGTGTCTAGGAATTCCTTAAAATATGAGGGATTGTAAATATAAAGGTGTGTTTTCTTGACCTGAAAAAGTCATCTAAATTAATAAAATACTACAACTTAATGAAGTTTTATACTTTTTTTTTTTTTTATATGCTTTTTTTTCTAGGTATGCCTAAATTTACAAGAAAGAAATTGTGAGTGAAAATTATTTTTGAGGAGAATAGAGTCCTTGGAGTCAGAAAGTTGAGAACCACTGGCCTATACGACTTTAACTACACCGTAGAAATAAGTTGTATCTTTTTTTTTTTTGACATCCATTTGATGTTTCAAGCATCTAAATTAGGTGCTGTTTTTGTTCTGGTCTCAGCCAGGAACCATAGAGCAGGCAGTCAATGATATCCGCACGGTTGCCTTGCCTTCAGAAGACGGAGAGGTTCTTAGCGTGTGGCTGCTAGCTGAGTGAGTCTATTGCCATTTCTTAGCACAATATCACTTTTTTTTGCATGAATTTCTAAATGAACAGAAGGGCCTTCAGTGGATATAGATTGCAACCTTCACACAAAAACATACCATGGCTTTTGGGAAATCCTATGGTGTTTTTTTTTTTTCATGTACTTTTGATTTACCTTGGATTGCTATGTAAATACCATGGGATTTAATTGTAGTCGCTGTCAGTAATATGGCATCCATTAAAGTACCGTGATACTAATATCTCATAACATCACTGTACCATGGTACCTCTACAGTATGTTTTGCTGCAGAATTTGACGGATGTCTGTTCAGCCGGCTTCATGTCCTCTTTATATTTGACCACAGAATCGATCACTGGAACAATGAAAAGGAGAGACTGGTTCTTATAACTGAGAGGTAAGAGAGTACTGTAAGTTTTCACCGGAATGGATGTTTAACTGCTAGTATCCGCAAACGGGTTCTGAACGAGCTGCTGGTCTGTTACAGGTCTTTGTTGGTGTGCAAATATGACTTCATAAACCTCCAGTGTCAGCAGGTCATCAGAATTTCCCTGAACGCTGTGGACACGATCTCAGTCGGCGAGTTTGAGTTTCCCCCAAAATCCCTCAACAAGTAAAACACTTCATTCTCAAGCACAAGATACAATCTGCTGATTGACGTTGTCATTAAATGACAAATGTCCCATGGCTTTATCCACACCGTTATGTTAATTAGAACATTATAATAACAAACTTTAAAAATCGAAACTAGATTTAGGTCGTATTAAACTTTGTGTGTGTGTGTGTGTGTGTGTGTGAAGGAGAGAAGGAACCGGTATCCGTGTCCAGTGGGACAAGCAGCCAAAACCTTCGTTCATGAATCGCTGGAACCCCTGGTCCACTGACATACCCTACGCCACCTTCACCAAACACCCCATGGCACACGCCGATGAAAAGGTGGCCTCCCTCTGCCAGGTAACTCTGCTTTCTACTAGTGTTTGAGTCTTATAGATTGTTCTGTATCAATACTGAAATATTTGAAATGATCATCTTCCGCTGTATGGATACACAGGTACCAGCTGCGTTCTCGCTCTCTCTGACAGAATTGGGAACATTTATATATCTTTTTACTTTTTGCATCAACCACAGGGACACAATGAAAATTAGCCATCTTGGCCAAATCTGGCACATCTTATATTGAGTCTGTGTGTTATTAATGTGTATTGTCCATGATTGAATAAATAAGTGAATAATGACTGGATGAATGCACACACAACTTGGTTTACAAAAAAAAAAAAAGTCTGAATTTAGACTGCCGGTTACGCTTTTTCACATTCGGCATAATTTCCAACATTTTTTTGGACTTAAAGCTTCTTTGCAGTTTTCCACCAAAATAAAAGCTCAAGAGTTTAACTTTGGCCAGAGAAGAAATTTCATAAGATTGTAATTTTCCTTTTGTAAAGTGAAATTTAACTTATAAAGCGAGGCGTTCCGGTCCTTGACTCTGATTGGCTGAGCCGCGTTCGAAGCTGTTGTAAATTACTCTACAAACACACACCTTTGTTTACTTTGTGTGTTGCTCGGCAGCCACTTTGTTGGAACCACAACTGTTTCTGAGGCGCTACATTGTTTGGTGGAAGAATACTGTTTTTATTAATATCATTACACTTTATTTGCTCGGTTTTATTTTGTGAAACCATAAATACAAAAGGTATTATTCATATTAATTATTATTAAAGCAATAAGCCCCAAGAAGCCGTGGTTTACAGTGAATTTATAACAGCTAAGGGGGCTTTAGGCACTCCGCGTAACTCGGTGTTAACACGTCCATTAGCTGTTATAAATTCACTGTAAACCACGGCTTCACGGGGCTTATTGCTTTAATAATAATTAATAATGCATTAATATGAATAATACATTTTGTATTTTATAGTGTTATTGTATAATAATAATAATAATTCTCACTCAGGGAGCTATCATTCCTGAGGAGTCTCAGTTGATAAGAAAATACTTTGAATTGGGTCAAATTAAACTAAACTACTGTTATTGTTCAAATTGTATGCTCTTAATGTGGCATGTTTTTGGAAAATGGTATCAAATATCTAAATTTCTTAAGGGGTTTTATAAAAGTTAGAAATTCTAGTATCATGACAAGACCATTTCATACAATAATCAATTTTGAAATCTTTCAACCAAATCCTAAAAAAAAACAACTCCAGATGAAATGCATAACTTAAACCGTTCACAAAAAAGAAAATGCAAGCAAAGTGAACTGCAGGTTCTGCGCTAAAGGAAATCTTTTGAAATCTCGATCTCAGACGCCAAAATCGTGGCTAAAACCTTTCAGTGAGCTCTTCATACGGTGCTGTATACACAGGAAGACAAATAGAAATGAATTCTGCTCACAATTTCAGCTTGAGAATTTCAAGACGCAGCTCGTCCAGGCTGTGAAAAAAGCCCATAAAGACTTCCCCATCCCGGGACGAGCCAATGGCGTGCTGATACTGGAGCGGCCGCTCCTGATCGAGACCTACCTGGGCATCATGTCCTTCTTCAACAATGAAGCCAAACTGGGCTACGCCATGACCAGGGGGAAAATCGGCTTTTAACTCCTGAATTCTCCCTCCATCGCTCTCATCCTCCAGTCAAGTGCTGTTTTTGAGTGATACTGCTATACTTGAGTATGTGAGTCCAGTACATGCTGCTTGTTTTGTTGTTTGGATGTATATAGCGTGTGAAATGTGCCAGGCAGTGAGACGTGTGGTCACTGCAGCAGGATGTGCCTGGATGAAGCCCTCTTCCTCTATTCACATGTGGTAAAGAGAAAAAAAAGCCTTTCTAATGCGTTCGAATGGTTTGGAGATGCAGTGTGTGTGTTACTGGCAACGATTTGACCATTGATCACTATCTCTATTAAGTCCCTACAAATGGCGTGCCCTTTTAAGGGCGCAAAAAAGCCATTTGGAATTCACCCTAAAGCTCACAACGCTTGCCCCGCCTCCGGGGTCTTCTGATTGGTCCATTGTTTTGGAACTGACATTGAGCGGCACTGTGTGTAAAAGTTTAAATTCTTTTAACTTGACACAGCATCTTAAAAACGTGGCGCTCATGTGCGACACGCTGCAAAAGATATTGCATATGTTGCATTCTGAACATTTTACTTTGACATACTGGACTTCGGTCAAAGTGGCGATGAAAATCCGTCCAGGCAAGCATTTCCCAAAAGCATCGTGAGCTAAATTGATCATAGAGACCGCTGGTGCCAATGGTTCTACGGTCTACTTGGGCTTACGATGCTTTTGGGAAGTGCAGCCCGGATCTTTTCATCTGTGTTTTGATGTAGTGTAAATTCGTTAATCCGAGTGTAATGGATTAACGAAAAGGAAAAAATATAGGGTGTGAATTTGGCTCTATGCATGGGTTGTTGATTGTATTTTGAGAAGTGGGTGTTTGCGGAGACGGGTTTAAGTGCACTAGATGATCTGAGAAGTCTGCTCACTGGAAGGTTCAGTTATGACATTTTGATTAAACAATACAAGCTCAAAAACAAGAAATAAAATAAGAACCATATGCACAAATGAAATATTCATGGCAATGATCTATAACAGGGGTGGGGAACTTGGATCCTGGAGGGCCATTGTCCTGCAGAGTTTAGCACCAACCCTCTAAAGAAAATACCTACCTGTATCCTGAAGACCTTGATTAGCTTGCTCAGGTGTGTTTGATTAGGGTTGGAGCTAAACTCTGCAGGGGACACAGGCCCTCCAGGATCAACGTTCCCCACCCCTGCTCTATAACATGCATTTAGAAAACAGATTTCCATTTCATGGCAACTTTAAATACCAGTGGAGTTAAAATGGTGTACTTCATGAAACACAACCAGAACAAATTTTTGTGAATTTTTCAGTTGAATCATGTAAATTTCAATATTTAATTCCATGTCCACAATTGATCGCAAAACAAAAATAACGTTTTTCTATGAATGATTTGCATAAGTTTGTTTCATGAATGGGGTCCAATGTGGGCTAAAAAGGTTTTAAAACTGCATGCCTTTCTGAACAGCACTACTATTAAATAAAAACTAAGGCTTACGTGACGTAAAATGTTCTTATTTTCCTCTGCACTGCAGTGCTTTTATAAGGTTTGAAACTCTCTGAATAAAGTTGATTTGGACTGTTACTGAACATAACCATTTAGGTTTTAGTACTCCTATTGCTTACATAAATGAAATCTCTTAATTTTAGAATTATTTAGATCTAGACCCATGAGCCTTTACATTTAATACAATCTGCATCTGTCTTTGCAAAATGAAAGCCAAAATAATGTTTTGCATAAAGAAAATGAGCTCAATTCTCATTAATGTAATGTGAAAAATATATACAGTATATATAATTCTCAGTGTAACAAAAGTTATAAAAATTAAAATCAATAGAATCAGCATAATTTAATATTTAAAATCAGCATTATGACTCAGGCAGGATTTATATCCCAAACACTGCTACTAATATAAGGTCAAATTGCAATTTATGCAATGTGTCAAATAATGTTTGTAATAGAACACCGTATTGTCCGCATGATATCTTCAGATATAACGCTGGCTTTAGGTAACACACCAAAAAGCATGGTAATATAGACAGGGGACATGTATTCTCAAGTGTGTCCACTTGCCTGACATGTATTTTCACACTCTGTTCTTATTTCAAAGTGAATTTCAGGTCTTCTTGTGGCTGCTGTATGCTCGTACTACTGTTACATGTGCTTTACCTACAACTCATGTTTGCGTGCTTTATCCATAATTCATGCCTCATTTCTTTAACCTAAAAGACGATGTTTAAGTCCTGCCTAATTTACAGAAAGTTGAAATGAAGTTAACCAAGGCAAACAGCTAGTGTGTTTGATACTGTTGATTCCTCAGGTGATGTTGGTCAACAGATTGGCTTTTGTTTAAGGATGCACGACACGGCGGGACGTTCTGAACTTGGTTTCCTGCTGTTGAGCGATTACGGGTTCAGGGACTCTGAAGTATTTTTCACGCATATGCACTTTTGTTGGCCAATTTCTGTTTGTTTTTCTTTCTTTTTTTTGGCTATACATAGAGAAATAGTTGTAACCTTGTTGAAATGTCTGTTTTTTTTGTTTTTTTTTAATACAGGCATCAGTTTTTTTTTTTCTATATTTGTTTTAAATGTAATGTAAAGTTGTGCATGATGGTTATGCCTGCAACTTGTTAGATGTATAATTTGTTAGCCATAGCCTCAATTCACCAAAAACAAAATCGAAGCACCTTTTCCTCTGTTCAGAAACACATGCAATTGTTTTTCCAAGTAAAAATTATTTTTTATTTTTTAACTCATCCATGTTATTATAGTAAAATATTGTTTGTGTTACCCAGATCAAGCCTAGATCTGAACTCCTCCAGGTTTGTTTAAATTGAATTTTTGAAATCATCTTTAAAAATTGTTGCCTGGATTTCATCACACTGGATTTATGTAATATAAACATCATGCTTTAAGTAAAATTATGGTTCTTTTAACACTTTTTTTTCATTTGTTGTGTCTTGTTTTTACAAAATTGTGAGATTAAGCACAAGTCCACATAAATTGTCATTAATTGGATGCAAAACAATCTTAATTAAATCTAAATGAAAGTATTTATAAATCTTGGTATTATTTATAGTATTAATCGTATTTAATTCCTTAGTAGTCTATTACAGTAATACTATTTGTGAATTGTTCTTGACAGGTTCACCTGTAATCTCTGTAGAAGAAAGCCAAAACCTATGGGAAACATCAATGTAGAAACCTTTATTACAAATAGCGCTAACTTTATAAAAATAAATCTAGTTTTGAAACCTTAAACATTAAGGAATTTGTCATTCACAACCATTCACATTCATCTGAAAAAAACAACAAAACCTTCAAAATCACATCAAATCTAAAGTGACATAAATGTGATGTGTTTGTATAATATATTTGGTCCTCCAAACCCGTTATTTAGCTTGTCTAAGGCCATAAAGAAGCAGATGTGAGTGAAAGCATCGGCTCATTTGCACTATGCTGGTGCTGGAGAATCACACATGCTATATATATCTGTACTTGAGAACACAAAACCACATTTCATTCCCTCACAGACTATTACTCTCATTATAGCATGTGCTCTATCGAATATCATTTGTCTCAAAATGAAACAAAGTTATAAAAACCTCACCTGAAAACTACACAGAAGTGTATTTGTAGTACATTTGTAGACAGACACAGTGTTTAGCCTCGAGTTCTTTGGAGAGCAGATCTCTTACAGGATTGCAGAAACTGCTCCTGTATTGTAGAAGCAGGCTCTGGGGAGTGTGATGAAGAGCTTTGGTTTATTTCTCCTCCTCTGCTTCCATGTAACACAGGCAGATGTGCTCTTTTGAGAGCAGCACCAGTGAGCTGCCACTGCAGTGCCAAAACAGAGACTGCACCTGAAAACTGCCTGTGAGGAAACACAGAAAAAGAAGTTAGATGTTTCCTTTGATGCAAGCAGCTTCCTGTATTGTTTCAGGGGAAATGCTTTTCCTCAATCTGGTTTCAAAACAACTATATGTGACCCTGAAACACAAAAGCAGTCTTAAGTCGCTGGGGTAAATTTGTAGCAAAAGCCCAAAAAAAAATTGTATGGGTCAAAATTATACATTTTTCTTTTATGCCAAAAACCATTAGGATATTAAGTAAAGATCATGTTCCATGAAGATATTTCCTACTGTAAATATATCAAAACTTAATTTTTGATTAGTAATATGCATTGCTAAGAACTTTAAAGTTGATTTTCTCAATATTTAGATTTTTCTCATATTCCATATTTTTCAATAGTTGTATCTCGGCCAAATATTTATTTATTTATTCAGTTTTCAGTTGATGTATAAATCTCAATTAAAAAAAATTGACCCTTATGACGGTTGTTGTGGGGTCCAGGTCACATATATATCGAAATTGTAAAAAAGTCTGATATAATCGAAGCATTCTGTGCATCAATTAAATTGTCTATTACTGGCAAAATGATTTCCTATAGAATATTTTTGTCTTTATCTTGCTTGATATCAGTTATCAGCCTACGGTGAGACTAATGAATGGTGGAAGAGTTGTTAATGGATGCCTGATCTATTAAAATTTCAGCCCCAATATAAAAGCTTATAATAAGCTTTAATGCTAAATGACAAATATAAAAATGTATAAAATAACAACTTTTTTTTTTCAGTACAAATCCTTAAAAACGTACTTACCAACTAACATCATCATTTAAAATGCAACAGTGAATTCAGGCATCATACAAATAAATGGATATTCATTTCAAGACTTAATATTACATAAACTTGACTGAGAATCAATCTAATCTAAAAATCACAATCTCAAATATGGAAGTTAACAGGTACAATAATAATTAATATAACATATCGCTGATACCATAAATTAATATGATCTAAATAAATGAAATCAGCCAATAACTGGATGGGAGCAATAGGTTGTGCATTCCTAAATGTATTCATGTATCTTAAACATTTAAAAATTCAAATCAGTGGAGATTTATATGTTTTTCTAACGAATTAGTGAATTAATAACTTGAATTAGTTAATAAACTAATAATGAATTAAAGAAGTGCTATAAGTATTGGCATACAGTACTCACATAAAGCGATAGAACAATATATAAATCTAAACTGGCAGTTTTTTTTTTGTCACAAAATGTGGCTATATAATTATTTTTTTAAATTTCTATACAGAAGTAACTTCACTTTATTAATTTGGCATACATCAGTATACTCACGTTAAGGGAAATATACTGTATCAATAAGACAGTAAAACATACCTCAACTGCTTGATTGCTTGTATCGCTGCAAAATGTCAACAATATTATCGTCCAGCTCTAATGTGCTAAATGAGACTAAGGCATGAAGATATTAAGATTTAAAAAAAAAAAAAACATTGACATGTTTTTCTGTAAAGCTGCTTAGAAATGATCATGTGTATTGTGACAAGAGCTATGCAAATAAAACAAGTTGATCTAGATGTGATAATGCATGTGAAGTAGTTTTCCCTTTTTAAATGTTTTTTAAAATGTGAAACAAAATAATGATGGCTTCTCATTTTTGTGAAAGATGCAGTTTCACCAAGAGACAGACTCGTCTTGTATACAATGCTGCTAGTGACATAATGTCCTGTGTTTGTCATTAATATTCAAGGAAAAACATGAATAAATCTTGTCATAGAGGGAAAAAAATATTTTTAACACATAGCTTCATGGCCAGTAAAATAATTTTCATAGCAGGACAATTTAGCCACAACTAGTCATTTTGACCAGTAACACCCAGCCGCTTGTTGCTTTATTATAACACACAGAACTGTATGTGCTGGTCAAGCAATGGAGTAAAAACTTGTTTGAATGTAATGCTGAGGTATGCAGTGGTGAAACTGGATCCATACCTTCGACTGGTGCATTCACAGACACGCAGCCAGCTGGTGACCACAGATACACTTTGGTGTTTCCGGTGCAGAGAGCCAGTCGAGGTCTGTGTGGGTCCCAGACAAAGCAGCGCACAGGAGCTGTCTGCACCAGGACAGCCAGCAGACTGAGTCTCAGCATGTCCCACACCCACAGGCTCTGAGGCATGTTATCTGACAGACGTTAGACACAGCGTCAGTGGAAACCAACAACAACACACGAGCCTATGAGCCACAGTCAGGACCTCTGAATAGGAAGAATAATGCAAGGGACTTTCCTAAGAAGCAAGGACACCAAATGGCTCTGAAAACACGATCCAGGTTGGCACTGGCAGAATGTAATGGTTCTCATAATGGCTACTATTGCCAACTAAAGGCATGGAGATAGAGGTGAACTACACAGCTAGGCGGAGTTGTTCCCACAGCCACTGAAAATGTTTCTGTGCACTGTAAAATTTTGATTTCTGGGGCTGGAAAAGTAATGGAAATCGATTAAATCTTAAGTAATGGAAATTAACACTAAAGGCAAAAACCATTGTTTTGTTTTTTTTCAGGCACCAGTGAATTTCTGTTCTGAAAAATGAACACAAATGAGTGCATATTAAATAGACAATGGCATTTGCATATTTAAACACAGCATTTTATAAAACTTGCAATACAAAACAATAGAATGGTCATACATTAGTGTTTCACCCTGTTCACCTGTAGTGTGTCTTGTCTGAATATAAATGTTTGCAGATACTCTCGTCTCTAAAATATTTCACTAGCTAGAGACTGCTCTTTGCGATCTATGAAATCTTTCACATGTTTAAAATCTTTATCTAGTAATGTAAGTTATGGAAATTCACATTCAGGATTCATGATTGCCTCACCATTCTTTGTAGCAAGGTAGCGATTATCAGCACTGATAGCCAGAGCGGAGATGCCGATTTTCGGGTTGGCTCGGTCTGGATCGGGCTTGATTACTGGCACCTGGGCTGGCAGTTGTGTGATCTCATCTGAAACAAGGCAAGTCTATCGGATTAAAATGTTAAAGCACAATTTAAATGTATTTCACCACCTATTTCTGGACTAAAGCTTACAGATTATGTGCATTAATGCTACATAAGTGCATTGAAGTTTCACACTTTTGTAGCATTTCATTTTTTACCTTGAAATCCACGTACACATGCTTTTAGAAATGGCACTAATAAAGATTTAGGTGTTGTACTGGTTTAATGCCGATTGGAACTTCAAAATTATTATTATTAAATTATTTAAAAATACACATAACAGACACTGTATTCACTGTATTTAAAGCGGTCATATGATGCGATTTCAATTTTTCCTTTCTCTCTGGAGTGTTACAAGCTCTTGGTGCATAAAGAAGATCTGTAAAGTTGCAAAGACTAAAGGCGCAAATCCAAAGAGATATTTCTATTATAAAAGAAGAGTCCCACACCTACCTAAAACGCCTCGTTCCAACACGCCCCCACATATCTACATCACTATGTGGGAAGATTTGCATAACTCCGCCCAAATGTTCACGCAAAGAAAGAAGGCGTAACTTTTATTCTCGCTGTAGTATTGTTGCCGCCGCCGCCGCCATGACGTGAAGGCCTTCGTGTGTGTTTGTGTTCTGTGTGTTTTGTTGTGAAAGCTAAACTACTTTGTTTGGTCTTCCAAGAGACGATTTCTGCTTCATCATGCCCTGGAGCTGATCCGTGCTGGTCGCTGAGGAAATACTACAACTTTGCGCTGTCGATCGCCGGATCGGCTTTCACCGTGGACGAAGCGGAGTCCAGCATGTGGTCGCCACATGTGGTTGCCACAAGCCGCCTTCGTCGAACTCCGCGGCCAGCGCCGTTTTAAAGGCCGCCGGCCTCTGCTCACTCAAGCCCGCTGTGTGTGACTCTGTGTGTTTTGTTGTGAAAGCTAAACTACTTTGTTTGGGCTTCCAAAAATGGACACGACTAGAAATCATTTGTTAGTTGTATTATAACACTGTTCCAGAACAGTTCAACCCAAATATTCAGATGTGTTCAGCACATTTTATGGAGGACTGTTTCCTGATCCTGGGAGAGTAGACTACAATGCCGGCTGTTCTGACTCACGGACTGTAAGTAAGTTTTTTTATATTTAAAGAGTTTTTATATTTTTTTTTTATATTTAAAGCAAGTTTTTTGGCAGTGTAGAGTAGGGCTTGTTGTTTGCCATTCCTCCGATCACAATTCAGACATGGTTTTATGTTTATGCGGCGCGGCGCGATGCAACGCAATGCGAAAAAAGACAGTATAAGTCATTATAATCCATAAGTATGTCCCCACTGGATGCAACAAATGCCTCGTTTGTAATGGGTTTTCATGTTTTTGTCTCGTCGCTCCGGCCGGGACAGGGCATCACAGTATGGTAGGGGCGTAACATTTCCGTCACACGCTTGAGGTATTCGGCCAATCACAACGCACTGGATAGCGTTTCAGAAAGGCGGGGCATAGAGGAAAACAATCATGTGCATTATGTGGAAAATAATGTGTTTTTAAAACTTAAACCGCATAAACACATTTCAATACACCAAATACACAAAAATTTTTTTAGCATCATCATATGACCCCTTTAAATATGTGCGGTTAATAATTATAGTAATGAGACTGTAATGAAAATTACCAAGACATTTTCTTTTTTTTGATTTTGGGTGGAATATATCCTGGGCATGTTTTCATGACATTTAAACATAGCCCCCCAAAAAGGGCTATTTTTTGTATTGTACCAGTAGTAGTTTTGCAGTCCGGTTTTCACGAGAGCACCTGGAAATTTGGTTTGGTGATCACATAGCGTGACCCATTATAGACACCTATAAAAATTTAAATAATTAATAATAGAAATAATAGTATTATTGCACTTTATTCATTTAATTTTTTGAATAAATAATAAACAAAGAGTGTGACAATATTATATTATATTGTCAAAAAACGTGAGTATCAAAAAAATATATAGCTATTTTATAGTGCACTAACAATATAATACTAATTTTACACATTCATTTTCTTTTATTTCTTTATATGAATTATCATCATTTTCAAACCTAAAATCAGCAAGCTTTTATTCTGGCGGGTTGCCATAAAGAAATTATAAACCTATGCGCATCTGGTTTTGAAGTCAGTGAATGAAGTATCACGGTTTTTGAGTTTTGCTCTGAAACTGGCAGTGCATATACTAGATTTATTCTTTCAGTTCGAATGGAAATCTTACAGTATTACAGTTAGTCAATCTAAAACAGTGATTGTGTATTAACAGCTGTCAACCAGCGCATTTCTTATTTCGGTCACGCATGCGCACCTCTTATGTGCATCCCTGTCTACATGTAAATTGACTGTTGTGACTTGATAACCTTAGCATATAACCAAGTTGCTGAACTGGTGTTGATCTGTCAACTAATATGTGGTCAAATGTTAAGGTGCTCAAGTTCATGATGCATGACAAAAAGGTTGTTTTTTTTCAGCTTTGTTTCAGTAAATCTTGTCTTCTTTCCTATAACCACTTTCTGTGTAGTTCAGGGCTCAGTCTCATTGTAACATGAGATCTCTATTTCCATGATATTGGTGAGATTTATGTAGCGGCATCTGCAGACTGCCGTCAATAGTCCAGCAATAGAAAAAGATACTCATCATTTTTAATGACCTGCCACCACGTTAAATCTACTGCATCCACTGACACAGTGCTGTCTGCATGGCAGGTAGTATTAATGCAAACACACTTAACAGACACCCTCCTCACATTATAAACAGTTTACCTACCAAGAAATGAATCCTACCAGGATTAATGAAACTTACACTTGCTCTGTGTGCTAAATAGTGAATTATCCACAGTCAGCTGATGAATAGAAAGATCCTCACTGCCCACAACAGGTCTTTTCTCTACTTCCTTAAACACCACCTAGAAAAGAAAAAAAAACTGCATCAGATTATTCAACTCGAAAAAAGGCAATGACTGTCTTTATTTTTAATATTTTCATATTAGTCTAGTTTGTGCAACTCAGGCTCATTGGAAAAACGTGTCTGTAGTAGTGTAGTCAATTGATTAAAAAAACAAAATAAATTAATAGCACATTTTTCTGAAATTAATCGTGATTAATCCCACCTAACATTAAAGTTTTTAAATAAACTTTTATATTGCAATAATTTCATTCAATCTTCAAATTAATGTAGAAACACAAAGAACAGTATATTTGTTTAGTAGCATCTTTTTTTTATGACTGAAGGTGAGTATCACTGATACCAATACTGATGTCTCCATGAAATAGTTTTCCCCCCTAATATTTAACCACTGACTAGCCATTCAACATTACAGTATTATTGAGAGCTATCAATTTTAACATTTATTAGACTTTTAAAAATAACAATTTCTAATTTAAATGAACTTAAAAAAATCACATAAACCCATTATAATAAATGCATATTTAGCTACCTGTGCCCTTCAGCAAGTAAGAAATATACAGAAATTGAATAAAGTTATCAAACTAAAAATTTTTAATTAAATATAGATTAATCCTTAAAGCTACAAAAGTGATTGATTTCCTCTTGATTTTCTTTTGTGCTTTGATTAACAGATATCACAGCAACTGTTATTAGGTTATTTTGGCTGCTATTACTTTTAAGAGCTGCCGCTGCTGAACATGACGTCTATTTGACAGGCATCATGTTTTCTCATAACTCTTTACCTTTTCTGACCCAATTCAGGTCTTAAAGGGTCTACTAATGAGCTGACGAGTTGAATCAGGTGTGTTAGAAGAGGGAGACGGTGCTGGGATATTCCAGGACAGTTTTGAAAAACATTTCAGAGGCATGTTCTTATATGTGACTCCTATAACAAATACTCACATGCATGCACCGTTTTAAAGCTTTAATTGCCTTTATGGTAACTTCATGATCATGACTTTACTGACGACATAACCATGACATTGCATGCGTCGCGCTTTAATATTAAATGATACAGGCTACAGTGCACGCCGCCACATTTGTGCATGCAATTGAAGAGCACGTGCTACGAGCACAGTATAACGGCTGACAGGACAGGAGAAAATAGTTTTTACTGACATGTGGCCTGACAACAGCTTATCTGACCACAGTTCACTTTTCTTCTACTGAATCTACCTCATCACCTGTAGCTTTTTCGTACTTGTTTGACTCGCGCCTGGCTCTGAGGTGAATTTGAAAGTCTAAATAAACGCAATTCATGTCAAGAAAAAATAAGAGACAGAAGCAGCAGTTGTGAGTAGGCTGGCCAACCCTAGCTCCGCCCCTGCGTTAATTACGTTAAATATTTTTAACGCTATATTGAAAAAAAAACCAAGAAATAATAATCGCCTGTGTTAACGTGCTAATTTTGACAGCACTAGTCTGTAGTGACATTTATGCAAAATGATAGTACGTTGCTTCTGGCACATTTTTTTCTGGAGACTGGCATAAAAAGTGTGGTTTGCTTTATCTAGCAATGTTTTATTACATCGTCACACATATTATGGCAGTCTGGATATGAAATATCCTGTGAGTCGCCCTAAAAGGTTAATGCTCAATCGTGTTTTACAAGAAGTACCTAAACGCTCTCCATCGCAAGTGAAATGCTGTATCAGGTGCGCTACCGAGCAAGTTTACTACGTCAGAAAAGCCATACATATGGAGCTGGTTATGTGATGCAAACATCAAAATGTATTAGTTTACACTCATGCACATGGTAAAAGTGGTTTTGAGGTTAACCGTCTCTAGTAAGAGAACTGTCGCTACAGCAATAATCTGCTGATTTAATCATAATTTCTGTGAAAAGGAATAAAAATTGTTGTTCATTTCAACTGCAGAAAATTGTATGTATAGGAATGTTTTTGCACTTTTGGCACATTTTTCCAATGAGCCTGTTTTGATTTTGTGGGATGTCTGGAAAACTAGTTATCCCTGTATAATTTGGCTGATATAGAGTCATTTGTACCTCACGCCATTCGGACAGGTTCACATAGGCATGTAACTGAAGAAAATAAAGACCGCTACTATGTTTAAGTACACATGGCATCTTAAAGGGGTCCTATTATGCTCTTTTACAAAGTCTTGATTTTGTTTTGGGAGTGTACTAGAACATACTCTCATTCTTGGTGGTTTAAAAACGTGTTATTTTTTTGCATAATTTACATTAAAATACCTTTCTCCCCATGCTGGCACAAACGGCTCGATTAGTTCCGGCTTTGATGAAGGTCCGCCTTCCGAAAAACAAATTGTGTTGTGATTGGTTAGCTGTCCCAGTGCGTTGTGATTGGCGAACAGCTTAGACAGTGTTTCAGCACTGCCCTGCCCCTTGCTCCATCTTTCAACAAAAACTTTTGGGCGAATCCAGCACTTTACTCCCTGGTGTTGTGGAAGCTGTCCTCAGTAAAAATGCGCAGCACACAATAGCAAATTGGGGTTATAATGGACAGAGTTAAAAAAATAAATTGCAACCACTGTTTCCTGACATCATCCACTTTCGAAGCCTGAGGTTAAAAAAAAAAAAAAAAACAACAGCGTTTCGGGCGGCATCCGCGCACACTGGACGAGAAGCGCAGCGTCGCGTCGCGCCACGTCTTTAAAATTAAAATACTTTATTTTCTATGAGTGTAGGCACACCGGCGGCGCCGTTCGGTGTCTGTCCCCAACGCCCAGCTACGTCGTGTTATACTTGTAAGAATTGTTCTAAACATGCCGAAAATTTGAAGCTACAGCACAGCAGCTCTTCTTCTTTGTCGTCTCGTCTGATGCACTAACTCTACAGCAGCACTTCTTCTTTGTCGTCTTGTCTGATGCACTCAACCAGGCGTTCTAACCACGACCTCGCCCCTCACCACCCCCCAACCATTCGAATCTCTGTAGGCGGGAATTATTTGTAATGATATTCCAATGAGCTGCTTTGTGATATCACAAAGCCAGGAAAACAAACGCCGTAGTCCAAACGAGCCGTTCGTTGTAGTTCTTGAAAAGGGATATTTTTAAAACGAAATATCTCCCTTTTTGTTGTGGACTTTGAGATTTGTAACTTTCTTCTCTTTTAATTTTAGTCAGTGTGTAGTGTATATGTTTGGGCATAAAAAAAAAGTGAAAAAGCATAATAGGACCCCTTTAAAAATGCTCTAGCCAACCAAAGACATAAGTCTACATGCATAGATAAACCAACAGTTAAAAAAAAAAAGTGTGCATATTCAACAAATACAGAGATAAAGTAGTGGATGTTGTTACACCAGTGCAGATTAAAGTAAAGGTGAGAGTTTTCTCCTCCAGACACCTACAGCTTTGGCGTTTATGATGGTGGTTGGATGCTCGAATTCTGTGATCTTCTTCCAAGTGATATGATTCAGGATCCGAACCTGATGGAAAGCCCATCAAAACTCTCTTTTAAACAGATTTTATTATATAAAACAGATATTTTTCCATCTGTTTCTTGAAGAGATTTCCTACCTTCTCATCGTAACTGCCAACGGCCAGGAACTGGCTGCTGGGACTCCAAGCAATAGACTTTATGCCTAGAGACCACTCATAAGCACTGTAGGAGGACAACAGGCGGCCGTCCAGCGAATATAATATAATTTTATACTGAGGAGAGAAACAGGGTTAATCTGATTAGTTAATACTTCATAATTTTATTCAAATAAAACTGCTTTCATGATAAAAATTTAATTCTGTTGACCAATGATAAGAGACATTCAGAACCCTGTCTCTGCATCAGACAAACTGAGAATGAACCGTTCACAGACCATTTGATCTTTGGTCAATCCAGCTGTGAAAGAAGTCATTTGTGAGCATAAACAGTGGTTTTCTTTTAATGTGTGATGGAAATGTTTTATGTAATGGCCTCAGGAGTCAGAAAGGTATGTTCTATATAGAATGTTCAGAAAAGTGCAGATTAATGATGCTCAGATCAAAGAATAGGTATCAACTACAAGGTATATATCTTTGTTCAGGAGTCTCTCTTGGTTGTTGTGACCACGGAGCTCCCGGCCATGAATAAAACTTTATTCCTGCAAAGAGTAATTTGGGAGTCGTGTCTGGTATATGCTGCGCAGCTGAGGAATAGAAGTACTAAAGATTCTACGCTTAAAAGACCACAGCAGAGACAGTGATAGTGTTGGAAGACTATAGATCCGTCCTCAGGGTGAGGCTGTAATACTCTGAGTTAGTATTAAAGATCCTGTGTTGGACCAGGACGGTGAGAGAGTTTAGATGCTAAAGACCTGTGTGCTCAGGTGTGACTGAGGTAGTGATAGCAGCTTCTTGACAGGGTGCCGTAACCATACTTTGGGAGGGGAATTACCTCTAAGTATTGGAATACTGTAGTACTGTATATATTAATATATATTGTATTATATTCGGGACGGGAATTACCCTGAGGGTACTGTAGTACTGTACTGGTACTATAGTATTGTATTATATTATATTGATAACTGGAGGTTATTCAAATTGTCAGTGGTGAAGTCAGATTAGTTCTGGGAATTTCCACGAGAAGTGATGACAGTGCACCTTACCTCAAGACAGCTGTCCCACACTGCAAGCACACAGCCGTTAGGAGACCACTCCAGCCCAGCCAGATCTTGAGTCTCACTCTCGAAATGCTACAGACAAAATAGAAGTTTACTTATAAACGCCAGCCAAGGTATCCTACGCCAGAAATGTCTTATCTTAATTCTTCATGACCATTTTCCACTTTCTCTGATAAAAAAAAACACGCACCCAAAATCCAAAGAAATTGTGATTTTCCTTTAAGAACATTTAGACTTATTTCTTATTCTGAGACTAATGTATATATTAATATTAATAGTTCTTCTTGTCATATTTTTGTAACAAATGTTACATTTTAATAATATTTGTTGTACTGTATTGTTCATTGTTGGTTCATATTAACTAATGAAGTTAATTAATGTTGACAAATGAAACCTTATTTTAAAGTATCACCAAATGTTTAATACAAGTATTTGAGAATCAAGTCATCTGAAGTAATACAATGGTATTTTGCCACTTTTACTGATGAAGACAACAGACAAAGGGCGGTAGATTTTTGGAACAGGCACAATAACATACTAGCTTTGATAGCTGCACTCACTCTGAGAAGATGCCAGTTATCACACACAAACACACTGATGTAGTCTTTACACTCCCGTCTCTCGGCCAGAGCCATATAACGGCCGTCTGCAGTGAAGTCCATACCTGAAACACATTTGTGCATTTAAAGCACAAATAGTCAAGCATACACTATAGATATCATGCAAATTTGCTTTTTAGATGCAACTGAGCTACAGTAATCTGATCACTGTATTTATATAAGCATACTGGCTGATATAGCAGTCACCTTGGATTTACACTGACACCTACTGACGTGGATGGAGCGTCTCACTAAAGCAAGTTTTTAGTTATCTGTACTGCAAATAATAATATAATTTGATAGCTGATTCAAAATTTGGGGTCAGTAAGATTTTTTTTTTTATATATAGAAATGAATACTTTTATTCAGCAAGGACTAATTAAATTGATCAAAAGTGACACTAAGACATAATCCATATAACGGTTTTTCTTTTGTTTAAATAAATTATTTTCTTTTGAACTTTCTACTCATGAAAGAAACCTATCTTTGATCAAATAAAAAAACACTTCTGAACATTAGCATACCAGTGTTATTTGTATTATTAGTATTAGAATTAGTATCACTAGTGCTATTAAAGTTTTTATAAATATTTTGAATCAGTTTTTCTTTTTATATTTTCCATTTTCATCGTGTTTTAGTTTAAGGTTTAAGAATTTTGTTGTTTTTGTCATTTTAATTAGTTGTTGTTGATGTTTTTTTCTAAACGGCTATAATTTTTTATTATTCATTTTGATCAGTTTTAGTTATTTCAGTACATCACGGAAATGAGTTATGCTGCATTGAATGCATTTTATATTTAATTTTAATTTAGTTAACATTTATTTCAAATAAAAAATGTTTTTATGGTTTTAGGTTTAGTTAATTATAATAACCCTGTAGTGTGCATATTTAATATTGCTCTCTTTAGCAGCTTTAGTGTAGTTCATTTCCTTTTCAAAAAGTAGCTTGACTGCTGTTGAACTACTTTACATTATGAGCTATGGTGTCAAAGTATCTTCCCCAACACTGGACGAAGGTCAATTATGTTATGAATGGAATTGTGCTCCATAACTTTGACCCATGACTGCAAACAATAAATGACTAAAATGTTCATAATTCACTCTGTTAGACGGACAACACTTTGCTAGGACAGAAGCACCTTTAACAGGAGTTTTCCATCAGCTGATCTGAAGGTTACAGCTCAATCCTCGAGCGACAGGGGTGACAGACAGCTGAATCCACACGGTGCTGGCCAGAAAATGAGAATCTATGGCAGTAATGCGTGATATGAACTTAATGTCTTCTGGAGTGGGAGTTCACTTCATGCTGACAGGTGGTTATGAGGACTATGTGCCGTTTACCAGCTGTCTGTGAGAGCTCACGTCTGGCTAGACATACAGGGACGAGACTTATATTACAGGTAAATACCCACATGATTCATGACCCTGTCCTTACTTCTCCTCTCCCACAAACATTTACAAAACTAGTTATAGCTCTGACTCGTATACACTCACTCACCTTTCTGGCAGGCTTTAGGATACTTGATGTAGGATACAGATTTTGTGCACAGGGACCAGACGGTGACTCTCAACTGTGAGGACAAAGAAACATTTTTTTTAATGGAAATATCTATTTAATTTAATTATACAAACCCAATTTGCACCTTCAGGTCATCAACAGTGAAACACAGGTCTGTGGTGTACAAACAGGTTTAAGTGCCAGAAAATACCCATTATACCTGTCAAAAAAGAACTTTTAAAAAAAGTTAATCTCAAATAAAGTCCAGAAAGTTGCAAACAAATTCTATTTGGATTAATTCAAGCCTTCACAGATTACACAAACAGCTGACAGTATGGAACATAATGATGTACATTCATTCCAAGGAAGAGGCCAATTAGGAGAAAAATATATATTCACAGTTGGGAATGTTTTGTTGCTATTGGAAATTGGAAATTGAAATTATATATAATAATTTGAAATTGAAGGGTTTCGAAATTAACACCTGCCAACCCACAAAAATGCCGGTGAAAGTCATATGTGGCACGTAACTCATATCAACTCGTTAGACAGATCGGCATGTCCTCCAACATGAACTAAAACCACTAACTGAAAAATGTAGAAGCTAAAATTGCTGGTCAGAGAAAAAGTAACATTTGAAACCATGAATACAAACATAACTTCAAGTTGTTTCAAACCTTTTTCATCATGAAACATTAGGACTGAACACTAAGTGGAATATAGGAAAAGTTGCCAAAAGATGGGCACATGGGTATGGAAGTACTAAAAATAACCCACAGCATCTTGTGCTACTAACAGACATCCACAAGACATTGCTTGCCATGAGGTGAAGAGACACGGTGAAAAGCACACACAAACTGTTGCCTGCCATTTAATAACGTTCTCTGACGAGTTGGCTATAATGAGTCAAAGAAGACATGTTAAAAATCTTGGCTGATACTACTTCCGGTTCATCCATCTCACAAGAAATAAAACATCAAGTCAAATGCATTGTGGTGAAACATTAGTAACTAGTATAAAAACTAATGAGAGTGTGTCCTACATCAAGTACATGAGCAGTACGGAGGTCTGAGTAAAAGGTTTTCATATTCGCTTTTACAGTTGTTTATGAACAACTGCTGTTCTAGTCTATATTTTCCAGGCATCAGTGGACTGTAAAACGCTAAATTAAGCTTTTCTTGACCTTTAGCCAAGAGTACTATGTTCTTACATGTACACAAGGCAGTAGAACAGACCAGTTATTGTGGCTACAAACTCAAGTAAATGTGCTTCTCGTGTCAACACCTACTCAGTATTCAATAAACTGGTCTGCCATGATGAAAAACACAGCTCACAAAGTTTGCAGATGCCAACACATACAGTATTAGATATTGTTCAGCTGACATCCTCTAGGTGGCACACTAGAGTAGCAAGCTGACTTGAATGGCCTGTGAATTCAGTTTTGTCTTAATTTTCAAACACACAATGTTTCAAACACATTACCCTTAGACACCCTTGATAAGCAGCTCTATAAATGACCATTCATAAATACTGGATGTGCTGTCATTAAAGCGGATGGATAGTGTACTGTTCATTTATGGAAGCCTGTAACAGAGATGTCAGATGGAAGACAACAGACAAATGTCCAGCCGTCCGTCAGACACTCTAGACAAAGGGCAAGAATCCCAGACAGACAGACACTTCATTCCAAGAGCACGGCAAACACTCACACACACACACAGCTGTCCAGCATCTCGACACCTGTCAGTAATTCTTGGAATCAAGTTCAGGCGACAGACTACTACAGTGGCACGCGGCCCAAGTGTAATCCAGACAGACAGACAGACAGAAAGAGAGGAGAGAGAGTGGCACTGAGATCTCATAATACACTACAGTTTAAAAGTTTGGGTTCAGTAGGATTTTTTTTTTCTTCTTTTTTTGAAAGAATCAATGATCACACTTTAATTTGGGGACCAAATTCTCACTATTAACTAGCTATTAACTATAGGTGCGTTTCCATTACAGATTTGCGGAAAACTTTGGCGATATTTTCTGAATGTCGATAAAAAAGTATTGCGAAATGACGGCGTTTCCATTAACCAATGTTATGCGGCTGAAACTTAACTTTTTGCCTCTCGCGATAAGTCATGGCAACTGATTTTGGTGGGATTTTGACGGATTTTGTCTATATTTATTCAAAGGAGGCTTATGTGTGTATCTTTACAGAAGCAGCAAAGAGAGCCGCTTCAGAAACGTGCGTGGCACGGCTGAAATAAACCATAGACTGTATAAAAACATTAACACAAGCATTGAGTGGCCGTAATCAGCTTCAGTGGCCGTATCAAGAGACACACTGCACCGCAGACGTGTGCAGTTTAAATTGTCTAAGCATTAATAGTAGGGAAGCCCCTTATACTGGAGCTTTATGAAGTGTTTCTTGGAGGCTATAGTACATTGAAGAATGATCATATGACTTTTTACATACTCCATGTGACCTGTAAATGCGAAAAAGCTGTTTCCATTGCAGTTTTGCAAATTATTCTTTTTTCGCATTGCCTGAAAAACCACCTCATGCGAGCGTAAAAACATTTTTGCGATATATTGCCGTTTTTGCGTATTTGACACGTTTCCATTAGGCGCATTTTCAATTCGCAATTTCAATTTACGCAATTTGAAGGGTAATGGAAACACGCCTTATGACTTTAACAATAAACTCAAAATTTGCTGCATATTAATATTTAGTAAGGTTAGTTTATGTATGGGTAGGATTATGACTAGATCATGCAGAATAAATGCCTTAATTTGCTTTATAAGTACTAATTTACAGCCAATATGCTAGTAATATGCATGCTAATAAACATCTAGTTAACAGCGAGAATTGGTCCCCAAACTAAAGTGTTACCGAAATAATAATTTTCTTCAGCAAGGATGCATTAAATTGATCAAAAGTGACTGTAAAGACTTTTACATGGTTACAAACGATTTCAAATAAATGATGTTCTTTTGAACTTTCTATTCATCAAGTAATCAAAAAAAGATGCATCACAGTTTCCACAAAAAATATGAAGCAGCACAACCGTTTTCTACATTGATAATAATCAGAAATGTTTCTTGATCATCATATTTGAGTGATTTCTGAAGGATCTTGTGACACTGAAGACTGGAGTAATGATGCTGAAAATACAGCTTTTCATCACAGGAATAAATTACATTTTATACTATTACAATAGAAAATAGTTTTTAATTGTAATATATTTCACATTATGTAACATTTATTTATTTGGTTTATATTTAATCATCTATTATTCTTGATGTCTTCATGGTGTAATCCCTGGGTTATTTTGACTTGGCTACCCTTTCAGTATTTTTTTTTTTCAATCTTTTTCATTATTTTGTTTCCACTTATTTCTGTACATTTAAATGTACTGTACTGTTGTTTCCCTTATTGGAACTCAGGTTTGTTGAAGTGTATGCCTTCCCAGAAAATTAAATAAGAGCTAAGGGGAAAAAATCCTGTATTTTTGATCAAATAAATGCAGCCTTGGTGTACAGAAGAAACTTCTTTCAAAAACATTACAAAATTCGTACAGACCCCACACGTTTGAAAGGTAGTGTATATCAACCAGTATGTCATTTTTCATTCATGTAGATAAAACAAAACACACCATCATATTTTGCAGATAGTACTATTAGTCCACAATTTGGTATTTTTTGTTACTTTTGTACTTTATGTCTCACGTTTTGCGTATTAACCTGATCATAAGAAGTAATTTTCGGAAGAACAGTATTCAAACTCTCTTTTCTGACCGTGACCCACTGCATGAATCAACTGAGAGTTGAACTCAGTCCTGTGCATGGACTGTCTGTTATTTTCAGGTCTTTATTTATGGGCAGCAACAGTTGACACGGTGCAGAACTGACCCCTCCTACCGCCGTACTTACATTGAACTCAGTGGTGTTGAGTATGTGTCGCCCGTCAGGACTCCAGCGTGACGAGACTAGACCAATCGAACCCTCGTCTATCTTACAGTGCCAGTCCGGCTGCTCTAGAGACCACACCTGAGAGAGCGAATACACAGCAACACAAAGTCCCTTCAGTAACAAACATACCTGAATCCTGTCGCCCTGCTGAATGGCTCAACATGAAAGACTGGCGCTTGCTTCCCTTGCAAAGGTAAGCTGATTTTGGGTATAAATTGAAGTAGGAGATTTTATGTAGTTGTTGAAAAAGTGACAAGTAGAGATGCGACACCTCAGATCATGTGTCCTGTTGAGAAGTATGATCTGACTTTTCTAAGACCTTCTGGGTAAAACGCAATGGGCAGCTTGTCTTACCTGCACTAGTCCTCTTTTGTACATGGCACAAAGGATGAAGAGGGAGTCGGAGGACCACTCCATGTGCATCACCGGGTCCAGGCATGTGTACAGGTGCGCGATCTGAAGGCTGTTGAAATCACGGACCACCAGGCGGTACTGAACACAGGTGGCCTACAAGCCCAAATTGAATGTGGTGATTAAATAGAAAGAGTACGAGCAGCGAGATAGTATGCTATTCCAGTCAAAATTTGATTTGTCACATGAAGATGTTGATGGCTGTAAGAAAAACATCTTACCAAATATTTCCCATCTGGAGAAACTTTGCACAGTTGATTGGACTGCTTGAAGACCTCGGAGAAATTCATGCTCCTGGAACCAACAGTAAGTCTTGAAAGACAAATATGAAAATGTAAATCTAAATAAATATACATTCAAATATGTTAACTATTTTACAGTTACTGTGTTGATGCATACTTTTTAAATGTTGACAGTAACATACTAAACCAAGATGTTCACTTTATACCTCACCACAAAATCAAAAGATGTCATATTTAAAAAAAATAAAAGTAATACATATATTTGGTAAATAACTCCTATTTAAGGGACACTCAGATTTCAATACATTTACTTACATTTTATTTGTGATTCTCATCAGATTCACACTACTGTAATTAATCCAATGACAATCACCGCTCTAATTAATAACAATATTGACGTTTTTAAATCTCAATAAAGCAGAATAAAGGCTGCAAATCAGCAGGAAAGCATGTAAGTGTATTACAGATATTACCATTATGCACTCACACTTAAGTCATGTTCCTAAACATGTCTCATGCGAAATATATTTCTTATTCTAGCTGTTGATTTTGGGGTGAAGTATGACCCGGACACGACAGGCTGGTAACGCGAGGCAGGTAACCTTAGTAACGTTAGGTGGGTTGTGTGTTAAACCTAGCATTTAAGACAAACCCTAGTCTTTAAAGTGCTTTTCGAGTATGTCAAATCCTGACTTTAACAACAGCACGAATATTACGAAATTATTCGGTTTTGAAAACAACTAAATGAATCCGTACATTCTCTTTTATCGGGCTTAACGGCTCCGTGTCAGTTTGCTTATTTAAGTTAAAACGCAAGGTTACACATCTAATGTCTGCGTTAACAGAATACTCTCTGTACGCGTTCGAACAGTTTACCTTTCTCACTTGGTCCGAAGAGTTTTTTGGTAAATTATTAAGACATTTGCGGTACAAAACATAAAGTTTCTCTCAACCGAGGAGCTCTAACCGAATCGCTTGTTGTTTCGGAAGTGACGTGAGCGAGACCGGCACGCTGACGGCCAATCAGCGCCGCGCTTCAGCGGCGGTGTCACAGGGGGATTGTGGGAAATGATGTTTCATCGTTTATTTTCTAGATTTAACAATAAATATGGCTTAGGCCGAGTAATTGTATGACTTGTCTGCATTTTATGGCTTTATCCTGCATTTCAAAACAAATGCAAAAACGTGCTGTCAGGAGAGGCAGGTGAAATAAATCGATATCTACGATTCTGTGAGGGACAGTTGTAGTCTGGGACTACAAGACTGAGAATGAGAATGAAGTGAATGAGTAAAGTGAGAGCGTCAATGTCAACCTTTAACCTGTTAAGTGTCACCGGCCCACCGGTGGGCCCACAGCCATTACATAATTTATTGCTTTTTTACTCTATCAAAAATGTTATTGTCGATTGTCGTGCGTACCTTTCAGTGAAGCGCGGTTCTGCGATCGGCAGTAAATCTTCGACAGAAGCTGCGATTGTCGTGCGTACCTTTCAGTGAAGCGCGGTTCTGCGATCGGCAGTAAATCTTCGACAGAAGCTGCGATTGTCGTGCGTACCTTTCAGTGAAGCGCGGTTCTGCGATCGGCAGTAAATCTTCGACAGAAGCTGCGATTGTCGTGCGTATCTTTCAGTGAAGCGCGGTTCTGTGATCGGCAGTAAATCTTCGACAGAAGCTGCGATTGTCGTGCGTATCTTTCAGTGAAGCGCGGTTCTGTGCGCGGTTCTGTGATCGGCAGTAAATCTTCGACAGAAGCTGAGATTGTCGTGCGAACCTTTCAGTGAAGCGCGGTTCTGTGATCAGCAGTAAATCTTTCGACAGAACTGCGATTGTCGTCGAACCTTTCAGTGAAGCGCGGTGCTGCGAATCGGCAAGTAACCTTCGACAGAAGCTGTGATTGTCGTGTGTATCTTTCAGTGAAGCGCGGTTCTGTGATCGGCAGTAAATCTTCGACAGAAGCTGCGATTGTCGTGCGTATCTTTCAGTGAAGCGCGGTTCTGTGATCGGCAGTAAATCTTCGACAGAAGCTGCGATTGTCGTGCATATCTTTAAGTGAAGCATGGTTCTGTGATCAGCAGTAAATCTTCGACAGAAGCTACGATTGTCGTGCGTATCTTTCAGTGAAGCACAGTTCTGTGATCAGCAGTAAACCCTTCGACAGAAGCTGCGATGGTCGTGCGTATCTTTCAGTGAGCGCGGTCCTGCTATCTGCGTAAACCTTCGACAGAAGGTGTGATTGTCGTGCGTATCTTTCAGTGAAGCGCGGTCCTGCGATCTGCAGTAAACCTTCGACAGAAGCTGCGATTGTCGTGCATATCTTTTCAGTTAAGCGCGGATCCGCTGAGATCTGCAGTAAACCTTCGCCGAGCTGCGATTGGTCATGCGTATTTTCTTGAATGCGGTTCGTGTGATCACAGATCTTCGACAGAAAGCTGCGATTGTCGGCGTATCTTTCAGTGAAGCGCGGTTTCTGTGAGCAGCAGTAATCTTCGACAGAATCTGCGAATTGTCGTGCGTACTTTCAGTGACGCGGTCCTGAAGATCGGGCATTAACTCGACAGAAGCTGCGATTGTCGTGCGTACCTTTCAGTGAAGCGCGGTCCTGCGATCGGCAGTAAATCTTCGACAGAAGCTGCGATTGTCGTGCGTATCTTTCAGTGAAGCACAGTTCCGTGATCAGCAGTAAATCTCTTCGACAGAACCTTCGATTTGTCGTTACAAGTAACCTTTCAGTGAGGCGCGGTCCCTGCGATCGCAGTAATTTGACAGAAGCTGTGATTGTCGTGCGTATCTTTCAGTGAAGCGCGGTCCTGCGATCTGCAGTAAACCTTCGACAGGAGCTGCGATTGTCGTGCGTACCTTTCAGTGAAGCGCGGTCCTGCGATCGGCAGTAAATCTCCATCCAAAGGCCAGAGGGCGCGCTCTCGTGCTGAAACTCCAAATACACCTCGCAGAAGAAACCCAGAAAATGCCTATCACTGCAGTTGAATAAACAGAAGATTCAACTGCTTTCAGTGATTCAACGTTACTAATAAACACACAATTTTGACAATATATGGTTTATCTGAGTTCATCTTATTATATTTATTCATAATAAAGTATATTTATAATGCAATGCTAATCGATATAGCCTTTATCACTGCTTAGATTACTATGAAATATGTTGCGTGCCTTAGTCTGTGTAAGAAGCCACATCATCTCACAGAAGGATTTATTTCAACACTCGACTGACGTTATGAAGTGAGTTTGGAGTAAAAACATGTTATTAAATGTATTTTCACTTGCTTTCAGATGGAGCAGCATTTACTATACAGTGCCGTAGTTCACTGAGAAGCTATGCAATCAGCTTTCATAATCGCAGAACGATTTATTCGATTTCATAATCGTGCGATTAAATCATCTGCGATTATGAACGTGATTTTGCATAGCTTGTCAATGATCTACGGCTCTGTGTAGTAAACGCCATTACATCTGAAAAAAAAAGCACGTGGGGAGATTTACTACTGATCAGCAGTCACCTGCTTTACTGACAAAAGCGATAACAATCACATTCGTTAACGTGCACCTTAGCCTGTGTTATACTTCCTCGTCCGCGAGTTTCGCTAGGTCCCTATAGTTGCATGAAAACGTAAAATCATCATCGGCGAGTGGGCGGAGGCTCCGCGGTCAGTAGGCTACTGCGCATGCGCAGGCTGTGTGAAGAAGCCCGTGCGACTCTAACCAGTACATTCGTACTATTAAACAATCTAAAAGACACGCCAGATTTGCAATAACTCTGGGCAATTCTTGTTCACATGTTTGTTTACTGTTCAAGGTGATCTACTGCGCATGTATGGAGCACGTCCGCGGAGCGGACCATCAGCGCATGCTTTCGGAAGTATAAATACAAGTAGACCGCGCTGTCCGTGTACGCTTCCGGATTGGTCATGCAGAAAGTTTAACACAGGCTTAAGTGTCCAAGTGAATCTTACGAAATGTATTACGGTATTTTACAATCAAAACTTTTTATAATCTTGACAAAATACATATAGTTGGAAAGGTCTGAGTCTCAAGATTCAAAGAATTTCAAAGGAGTTTGGGTGTCACCTGGTGGCTGTTTGTGGTATAACGCCCCGAATAAAATCTCACAGGAACCTCAAATTATTTTTTTATATCAACTTCAATTTGTATAGAATTTGAAGCCCGTTTCCGCCACTGAATAAAAAATAAAAGAGGTAATTGCGACTTTTTATATATATTTTAGATATAAACTCGCAATTCTGAGAACATCGCAGTTACCCACCCTCCCCCCAAATTGGACTTTTAACCCCTCGAATTGCGAGTTTATTAAACCAATTCTGCAAGAAAAAAGGCATAATTGTCTGAAAAGTCGCAATTCTGACTTTACAACTCACAATTGCGAGTTAAGCCTTAGTCAAATATTATTAGGAAAGCCAGTTTTCCGCCACAAAAAAAAAAAAAAAAAGTAATTGCCGCTTTTATCTCACAATTCTGACTTTTCACAGAATTGCGAGATATAAAGTCACAATTACCTTTTTAATTTTTAATTCAGTGGCGGAAACGGGCTTCCATAATAACTTATTTAGACATAAGGCTTTAATGTGATAGTAATTTTAGTGTAAAACCTGTTATATGAAACATAATAATTATATTATATAAAATACGATAAAAATTGTACAGTGCATTTTCTTTACAGTAAATTTAAACTTGATATTTTCAAATATTTTGAAAAGATTCCACTTCTATAATAAAAGGACGATTGTCTTCTCTAAAAAGAGTTCTTTAAAAAGCGTCCATTAATTATAACAGTGTAAGTTCGGATAGTGCACTTTTACTTCTATGTGTTCACAAACGGGAGGTGACACTTAAGAGGTTAATCAGATTAGTGTCTCCCGCTCGAGTGCGCCCAAGCGGCGGCTAACGCCTCCTCCTCCTCCCGTCCTCCACCAGTTCCCCTCCGCATCAAGTGCTCTCACACTCCGCCAGCCTATTACCCTACACCTGCATAATCAGCCTCAGCTGCCTCTCTCGCGTCTGGCCCGTTACTGACAGATCCCAGGTGCGTTTTGTTGTTCAGTGGCTTAATTCGCAGCTCGCTTGCTACTAGTTTGCGTTGCGAGGGTCAGCTGCAGGTCAAGGAAACTGAGTTTGGGGTCCAGAGAACATCGCATTAGCTTGTTGCAAGCCGGGCATATAACTTGTTTGGTAAGTAAATGCAATATAAATATAGTGTGTATGGTTTGTTTGAACTCTTCGCTCTATAAAAAGGCGAGTTTGCGGGAATAATACTAATAATACAGAGAGCTCACATTGCTCTAGTGTTAATCATCCACTCCAGTAGCTTATTATTATAGACCAGATCTGTGTTAAGGCGAGCGTAGTTGCATTCAAATTTTTTGAACGTTCATAATGCAAAAAAAAAAAAAAGATAATATTCTAAATCACTCAATTGATCCGTTTATTTTTATGTTTGCCTGCACGGATTAATGAATCTTATTTATGCATCTAAAGCACAAAACAATAGGCTACTATTGCGAATTAATTAGTTTTTGTTTGTCTATGAGTTAGAACATCGATAGGCGATGCAGTGGTCAGAGTTCACTGTCTTCAACACGTACAGGACTGGGATAAGAGAGATGCGCTTCAAAGAGAGTTTTTTTATTTTCACTGTGCATATAATTCATTAAGGCTCCACCTCCTATAATCTGTTTTATCTTTCTTCATCACTAGTGTATGTATATTATCCTATAATATTATATATTATATATATAGATATATATATATATTATTATTTAAGGCTATTTAAATTATATATGTATTCAGGCTAATTTGTTAATATTATGTCTGAATCATATATGGCCTTACTATAGGATAACAGTAAAGAACATATAACTAAATTAAACGACGAAAGCATAGCTATGAATAATAGCGTAGGCTCAAATCTTTTAAATCCGATTTAATGCAGTTTTCAGTGCAGCAGGCGTAGGTTAAAGGTGTCCAAGGTGGCTGTTTTAGTCATTCCTGCGGTGAATGCAGTTATGCTCGCGCGAAAAGAGTTTTGTAGTCTGTATGAATACTATTTTTTAATTTCCCATCATTTTGGCTCCTTTGTTTAAGGAGTAACAGCACTTTTCGCCCGTGCCGCATTATTAGCCGTTTCATGCTGCTGTGGCTGATCAGTTGTTCAGCTGTTGAGCGCGAGCATTCGGTACTTACACTTCACTAGTATAAATGCAAGCCTTGTCATGATCATTCAATTCTCCGCTGAATCTCCGGATGTGTGTGTGTGTGTGATTGCTGCAGAGCTGTAACTCCTCTCAGGTGGCAGCTGTCTCGGGAATACAGGTCAACATTAGTAAACATCCAGAATTACGGAGAGTGTATAAAAGTTATTTTAGGATAATAGAAGCATTTAAGGGCAAAAGATGGTTTTGTCGGGTGTGTTAATATGTGATCATAGATTAGTGCTTTCAGTTTTGTCGGAGTAAAACATGATTTAGCTTATGCACCTTTCACAGCAAGGCCGACACCGCATGAAGACACTCATATATGAGAACGTTTTCTTTATTATTATTATTATTTATTGATTTGTTTTAAAATGAGCAAATTTAGACTTTTCTGTTTCATTTTAAATTAAGGGGTCATGGCGAAGTTGTCACAAGAATTATCTCTGTTTTGAGTATAATTGACTATTTACTGGCAAAATGTTGGTTTTAAACATTTCTAAAATGACAATAATTTTTGTTAATTGTGTTCTCCAAATTACAGTTATAATATCATCATATTTGTTGTGTAATAGCAAAACATGTGAACATATGGAACCGCTATTCCGAGCTGCAGTTTTTAACCGAAAGGCAGTTTTCTCAACAAAAGAGTATTTTTCCATAAATGTTAGATACGTGTTATAAATGTATACAATTGATTAAATGATCTTTTACATTTTGCTGCTTGACAATTGTTTTACTATTGAGATTACCAGTGTTGGGGGTAACGCATTACAAGTAACGCGAGTTACGCAATCAGATTACTTTTTTCCAAATAGTAAAGTAACGCATTACTTTTTAATTTACAAGAGAATATCTGAGTTACTTTCTCAAATAAGTAACGCAAGTTACTTTTTTCCAATGTATTGATTGACAGCTCTCCTGTCCCCATGTCGAGAGAAATCAGTAGTTCTAAAATAAATACGAATATGCATTGATTCATCTACAAAAATACAAGACAGATTCAGTATTCCTCAAAATGAATAAAAATAATGCAACTCAGAATATGACGCAAACCTGCAATAATTAAATGTTAAAAAACACAAATATACTTTATGTATTAAATCCCATTCTATTAACCAATGTCTTAGCTTCTGACCTTCGATGATCCAGTTCAGCCACTAATAAGCACAAATTACTCTAGACGAACATTTGTGTCTTTGTTTATTGCTGAAGTGTGTTGAAATGTCTTCTTCTTCTGCATTCTACTGTACAGACGTAACTTTACTTTCCCTTCAGCCTGAGGCTTGTTCATTTCACTTTTGGTGTGAAAATGCTTTTATATTTGCCAAAAATACAACTTTTTTATTTTAAAAACAAACAAGTAAGCCCTGTCCAGATTTTAAAAGTAACGTAAAAGTAACTAAACGCATTACTTTCCGTAAAAAGTAACTAAGTATCGTAATTAGTTACTTTTTTATGGAGTAACGCAATATTGTAATGCATTACTTTTAAAAGTAACTTTCGCCAACACTGGAGATTATTAAGTATCCATGTTCGTCAAATTGCTTAACGCCAGGTTCATTTTTGTTGTTGGCACGATTAAGATCAAAGTGTGTTTAATGAACTAAGCTTACTTTATTTACGGTAAGTTTTTTGTTGAACAAAAATGTTATGGATGTTCAGCATATTTTTTTAGTCAAGCCCATATAGACACTGAATTTAAAATACAATTTTTTTTTTTTAAACTAGACCCTGACAAATAGTCAGAGGGCTAAAAATATTGCCAACATTTATTATTGTAATTTTTAATAAGGTCAATGCATTATTTTAAATATACTTAATTTACATGCATATGTTATTAAAATGTCATAGGATATGTTATAGGATGTATTTTTTTCAGCTTACTGTGTGGAAACATAACAGTGTATCAAAAAATAGCACTGTGGTTTTAGTTTTCTTCACATTTATCTCATTACTCAAACGGGCTTGATAACTATCATCCACAGTGTGAGGGATGTTGTTGTTTTTTCAGTAATAATATATTAAGATATGGGTATTTGAGTGATTTATCTTGCTTTTTTCGTAAAAACAATAAAAAAAACAGTAGTTTTTTTTCTTACATCCAAATTACATAAATTCATTTGAGTGCAAAATCATGACGAATGTTAATAAATTGCTAATAAATGGCACAAGCTGCTTTCACATCTGAACTTACAGTAGTTCTTTGATTGTTTATGACATTTTCTAATTTTGTATCAGTGTTTTAAAGTATGTTTCAGTTGGATGGTCCACAACAGCAGCAGACTCACTTTCTGTGATGACTTGTTCTTGTGTGGTTAGGATAGACTCGTATAGCCCTCATTTCCTGTGAGTAATATGATGGAGGAAGCTTGTGGTCTGTAGCGCAGTCACAGTGGAGCAGAGCCAGGCAGGTTCGGACACGCCGAGCCTGGCATCTTTATTCTGAATCTGTGCATCCAGCCTCAAAATCTGCGGGGATTCAAACTTCAGAAGATGCGTTGGGCAGCAGGGTGGAAATTACTTTGAAAATCGAATCTTGTGTGTGTTCAGTCTTTAAACAATGATGCAGTTCAGAGAGAGTTTTTTTATAGAGCATGAATAAAGAGCAATTATAATGTTTCTCTTCTTCAGAATAAGTGTCTATTATAAAATTGCTGGGCCTATTAATGAATAACGATTATGATTAAAATGTAGAATCATTATGAATGAATGAATGATGCATTTATATCGCGCTTTACATTTTTATTTAAAATAAAAACCAAATTAATTAAAAATAAATTAATACCTTGCAAATGTAGATTTCATTAATCTCTTTTTCATAGTATTCAGCTCAGTTTGATTAAAAATCAATTTTTAAAGGAATAAATCGCCCTTAAATGAAGATTCTGTCATTTATTCACCTCATGTTTTTTTTTTAAAACTCAACAGTGACTTTCTTTTTTTGGGTGTGACACAATGTAAAGACGTCCATGTGCTACACTGAAAAAAAAGATGGGAACCTAAAATGGTGACAGCTAAATTAACTGGTTTTATTCAAGTCAAAAAAAGTATTTAATATAGCTGAATCAACTTAAATATTTTAATTTATTCTGCTAAAACTACTAGTTTAATCATGACAACTCTCGTAAGATTTTAGCATGGTTATGGATATGACAGTGTTAATGTATTTTGTCTTGGCGGAACAGATCTGCTACGCTGCTGTAGTTGTAGATTATTGCTGCTGCTGTTGGTTGTTGCTGTATTTGTAGATTATTGCTGCTGATGCAAGCAAGTACAGGAACTTGCTACTGCCAATGCATACGGCGATACGGTGCCGTGAGTATTTAAGACATACTGCTGCTGCACAAATAGCATATAAAATAACCCGTAGCAGATCTATACAGGTGGAGCTGGGGAAGGTGAAGGGTTTCAGAGAAACTCTGAAAGCGCGCTGCAGGAATCTCTAGTGAATGCTAGCCAGCCATATAAATGCAAGGCAGTAAGCTCATTGGCTGCATATGCAGTATGAACCAATCAGCTTGTGCCAAGTCGTTTAACTCTCTGAATATCATCAGTTACGTTAACAACCCATCAGCCTGCGCCATCTAGTGTTTCATGACTAAACTATATATATATATATGCATATATCATATATGGTATGATATGGTTAAATCAGGTAGAACTATCTATTTAATGTAACAATTGCAGGCTACCACTTTCTGCAGTAGTTACGGTTTATGTTTGTTGGTCTGCAGTTGCATGAATGTCAGTAACTGCAGCAGGTCCTTTTTACGGTGGCCGAGAGAGCTCAATGCGCTGCATCTTAAGAAAACACATGCAAATAGAAAAGGCACCAGCAAATTAAGACAACATCTTCATCAGTTCGACAACGCATGTGCTGCAAATACTCACAACACAACCAAATACAGAAATACGCTGCAAATATAGCACAGACAACAATGGAACCCTTATGAAAATTAACCATAGTTTTACTACAAATAAAACCAAAAAACCATGGTTACTATAGTTAAACCATTGTAATCACAAATTGACCATGGTTTTGCTACACTAACCACAGTTTAACCATGATATTTGTTGTAAAACTGTGGGTAAATGGTAGTAAAATATGCCAAAAAACATGATTACTGCACTTTTACTATAACAAAACCATGGTTAATTTTCATAAGGGAAATGTTTTAAGGTGACCTCTACAATGCTTACGAAAATGAACCATGATTTTATTATAGTCAAAGTGTAGTAACAATATGTATTTACCATCTGTATAACCACAGTTGTACAAATACCGTGGTTAAACTGTTTGTGTAGCAAAACCATGGTTAACTTCTGGTTACCATGGTTTAACTATAATAACAATGTTTTTTTTTTCAATAGTACAACCATGGTTAATGTTTCTAAGGTAAGTTAGCCAGCTTACATAACGCTTCACAGTTACAGTAATTGTGTATTTCGTCCGCTTATTTAGGCTAATGATATCCAAATAAGCTAAAGAATCATATGATCAGGATGTTAAAACAAAGAAAAATCTCACCTTTCAGAGCAAACTGATAAGCGTGTCCCAGCTGGGTTCGTCACTTGTTGCGGTTCCCTTAAACATCTCCGATGTGGTCTGTGCATCTTTGCTGCTCTTTTCTGTATTTGGGTGTGTTTGCAGCGCGTTCCTGGTTTTGCAGCGTGCATCCGTATTTGTTTGTGTTGTGAGAATTTGCAGCACATGTGTTGTCAAACTGATGAAGATGTTTTGTTAGTTTGCAGGCGTTTTTTCAATTGCAGCGTGTTGAGCTCTCTCCTCCACCATACATTTTACTGTATTAAAGGTTGCTTTTGCTTTATGCATGTACGTCTGGTAACCCTTGTTTGTTATGTGATTTTCAGTGTGATCTGCCCTGTGGTGGACTGTCCAACATCCAAGATGTCCCAGTCGTCCACCGCTGATGAGGGTACAACCTTTGAAAACTTGTGGAGTACCCTGTGAGTTATAGTACTAATGCAGTTTATGTTGATATTAGTTACAATTTGCACAATTTCAGGATAAACTGCAGCTTTCTTTTATTTCCTTTTTATTTTGTGAAATACAGTTGTTACAAAAAGTTCTGACACGGAAAGCATTTACATAACCTTTTGATATAAGCTGGAAGGCCTTATATACATTTGTGATTCATGTACCTTCTCTCTGTGTTATTGCAGTGAGCCAGACAGCACATATTTTGAGCTTCCTCAGGCGGGACACTCAGGGGACAGGGTGCCTTCCAGCAGCCTGCCCAGCAACCGCGCTGAAGTCTGCATGGACGTCTACCACATGAGAGACATCAACGACAATGTCATGGTAAGAAGAATCTGCGTGCAGATTTACATAAAATCAACTAACAGTTTTTGGTCCCCACTGACTTCCGTAGTATTTTCTTTCCATACTATGGGGTCAATGTTTCAAATGTTTCGCTATCCACATTTTAAAAATGATCTTCTTTTGTGGTCTACATAAGAAAGAAATATAGCACATACAGCTTTGGAACAACTTGAGGGTAAATCAATTATGACAGGATTTTTATTTTGGGGTCAACTATCCCTTTAATTCCATGTAATCTCTCAGTTAAAATCTGGACTTAAAACTGAAGGTGTATTAATTATACAAGAATTACAAAAATAAAGTGAAGAAATTTAGTGAGAATATAGCAACGTCATGTCAACCTCCCATCTACAAAAAAACACCCTGTATACTGAACAGTGTTGGTTTTCCCTCCTTATCCATCAGGATTCCCTCCTCAGTCCCCAGTTTCTCTCTCCTGTGCTGTTTTTTCCCCTCCCTTCGGGCTCTGCAGCATGTGTGAGTGGAGGCTGTAGTGGGAGCTTGTGATGCCTTAATTAGAGAGAAAAGCTAAGCCCGGAACATGACACCTGCTCCTGCCTCCCATCTGGGGCAATCGTCCCGGGAAACAGAGAGCAGGAGACGGGATGGATAGATGGACACACAGAATCTCACAAGATCAAACTTCACCCCAAAATCAAAACAAATACATAAGAAATTATATTTTGCATTAAAAAGGAAGCCAATTCTGTGACCATTAGGATCATTATAAGACATTTAAGCATTTCCCCCCTATTCTCCTTATCGTAATGCATCTGAACATTTTTGTAATTTCCAATATTTTAAATTGTGATTTTCATTTGATTCTTATTACTGTAATATAGTTTTTTTTGTTTACTGAGTATAATATTATTATATATACTATACTTTCGATTAAGACAATTACTAATGCAGTAATTAGGATCATTAGCATTTGTTAACTGCATTTAATTTTTTTTAATTAGAATAGGGTAAATGTGCTTAATATTGCTGTAATGCAAAGAAAAAATAGCATATATATTTTGCTACTCAATGTCCTAAAATACAATGCATATATAGTTTTATATTATTGTTTGTGTTATTTTGGAGTGGAATATGACTCAACATGTTTTGTGAATTACTTTAATATATATCTTATATATATATATATTACTTTGCGTTGCTTTGCGTTGTCTGTGTTTTTGACTTTCTGCATCAGCAGCTCTAGAATGCTGTAAATGATCTGTTCTAGGTCGTATGGATTTTATTCTCTTTATTGAGATGTTTTGATTGTTCACTTTAGACAAATGTTTTCAAGAATGTATTGATTTGCAGATGTTTGTTTTTCACGTGGCTCTTATGGGAAACTGCTCCAACCAGTTTGTAATCTCTCTTTTGTTTTTCCAGAAAGGAAAGGTGTAGGTAATCTCAAAATTAATAAATATCCGTATATATAAAAACAAAACAATTGACTATCTAACCCATCCTCCTTTGCGAAATATGGTATAGTCTAACAGACAAGTGGGCAAGTCTAGGCCTGCTTTTTTAGTTAATGAATAGTCATGAGGCCAAGAAGTGGGAGGGCCAAAGATTTGTTGTTGGCTGCATCTAGAAGCTGACAGGGCAAAGAGAACTGGCGGAAAATCAGAAAAAGCGACTCCGAGTGTGTTACCTTTCCTGGAGTTGTTGTGTCAAGTTAGTTTTTCTGGGAGCGTCTAAAGTGAAGAGGTGAGACGTGAAGAACTGAGAATTGCAGAACTCACCTGTGTTTTGGGTGAGGTCACATGACCAGACAGGTGGGAGAATCTCCCCTGTCTTTTGCCTGCCCAGCGGGATCGCTACGATGCTGTGTATCGGTGACCTGCCTCATTACTACAGCACGGTAGGTGAGCAGTTTCTGAACCATTCGATCGATTTTTCGGGAGCAATATTCTTTCTTTGCTCGCTGTCATCCAGATTCATTGTGCCTGGCTTAAACACTTCAGAGACTTTTTTTTATTTTAAAATTTACTTTACATTTTTATTTTCTTTTATTTATTTTATTATATTTTTTTTTTAATCATTATCTAAATTCATTTTAGACATTGATCTCCTATAATACATCTGTTGAAATAGCAGTCTGCTTTTTTATTGGGTCTTCATTACTAGGTTTGTCTGTAATTGATTTGCAAATAATAATTTGATTATAAATGATAAATATACAACTTATAGTAGCTAGTACTATAGATTGCACAGATGCGTGTGCAAATGCTTAATGATACCTCAAAAGATAGCTTTCATATGATCTAAAAAAAAGAATGCATGTTCATGTACTATTATTAATGTGACTTGAACATGCTGCTTGATAGAAAACCTTCAGCTGTGTTGATGCTATAGCTACAGTACATCTTTAAGATGGACACCTGTTGATGTTTCTTTCTGTGCACAGTTTTGTTCAGATTCTTTTAGAGGGATGACAGAGATATTGTTAATTGAACTGAACAAATGCAACATTTGATTGTTTTGGTTCTAGTAATATTTTGTTATTTAGTTCAGTCATCTCACACCTGTTTACAAAGTCCCCAAAAATCTACTTCAGTTCATTAGGTTATTATTATCAAGATTAAACCGAGCAGTTTTAAATAGATGTGATCATGTTAGTCCTTTCAGTTTACAGCAGAGGGTGCTGTTTTTTCATGTTAGTACAGTAAATATTTCTGCAGCTCACAGACGCATCTGCATACTGCTTACTATGTTATGTTAAAATCCGTCAGGTGTACTTTGAAATATATGATAACATATGTAATATACTGTATGAAGACTTGTGGTCACACAGTAGTTCATTGAACATATTTCAGCACTGTATGGGGTAAGTTGTCACAATAAAACCTGCCATTAAACCTTATTACAGGCTTTACAGCAACAATTATTCATAAATCGCAAAAAAACAACAACTAGTAAATAAAAAAAGAAAAGGCAAAAAAATATATATTGTATAATGTATGCATTTATAACTTTTAAAATGTATGTGACAATTTGCCCCAAGTTGCCCAACTTTTAAAATCTGCCTTCATAATATAGTTAAATCTGGTTGAATGAATGTCACGGATGGTAGTTTAAAGGACAATTCATTCATTAAATACAGATAGAGTAAGAGAAAGAGATCAATGATGTTGAATCATTTACTCACACAGACATACACAAGTGCACATAACACATGCATTTTCCCTCTCTCTCTTTCTCTCTCTCTCTCTCACACACTCACACACACACATACACTTACACACACACACACACACACACACAACAATGCTTCTGTACTGTTTCAACTTGTCACAGAGCATGTTTAGACTTACGGATGAGGCACACCTGAGTGTGTGTGTGTGTGTGTGTGTGTGTGTGGTTGCTGTGTGTTGTGTGTGTGTGTGTGGTTGATCTGAAACAGCGCTTCTCACATTATATTGTTCATACAGTTTTTCTGAACTGCTGAAACACATTTCTTGAAACCATCACTCATTTTCTCCAAACCTTATACTCAAACTAAATTCACGAAACCACTGACTCTTCCATCAAGATCAAACAATCACTGCAAAACCTTTTCACCTGTACTCAAAATCAAACGGTGCTCTCAGAACACACACCAAACACACACAAACACACACACACCCACATGAGTCAATCAAATAAACACTACAGAGCATTCATTAGACACTACATAGAAAAATGGAGAACACCGCATCCAGAACATTACAGAAAAAAGTATATCGTATTGAGTAAACAATTTTGAATCGTTGTGTGTAAACGATGGCAACTGTGCTTTAGTTGTGTTTAACTTTTGCCGCTTGTGTTTAGCATTTTGCAGCACAAATGCATCACAGTGTGACAAGTGTTTAAGTGAATGAGAATGTGTTTAGAGTTTTGCAAAAAAAGAGTGCATGAGATTTGCAAATAGAGCCTAACTGCCTGAACGTGTTTAAGGTTTAGCAGAAAGTGTGCTTTATTCGACAAATTGGTTTAAGCTAGTGATAATTTGGTTCAGAGATTGGGGTTTAGTGTTTTAGCAATTCAGAAAAACTGTAAGAGATGCTTTCTAGAAAGCACACTATCTGAGGCAAAAACAGAAATCTATTAGAAATCTAGGTAACACTTTACAATAAGGTTCATTAGTTAACATTAGTTAACATTAACTAAGCATGAACAATGCTTCTACAGCACTGAAGTTTAATCTTCGGTGTTCATTTCAGCATTTACTAATACATTATTAAAATCAAAAGTTGTGCTTGTAACATTAGTTCATGCATTGTGAACTAACATGAACTAACAACGAACGAACGTATTTTCATTAACTAACATTAATCAAGATGAATAAATACTGTAATAAATGTGCTGTTCATTGTTGATTCATGTTAGTTAATACATTAACTAATGGAACCTTATTGTAAAGTGTTACCAAAAATCTATAATGAGGATATAGATTACACTGTAGACGCATGCAAAGGCAGGTATCAATATTAGCATGAATGATTCTGTGGCTTGTTGTAGTGGTCAGATTTGCCGTTTTTTCTTAGTGGATGAAAAAACAGGTGGAAAAGTCCCATAGATTTACACTGAAGTAGAGATATTGAGATTTGGGTTGGGCTTTTGACTTGGGCCAGTAAATAACCACTTAGTAACCACTTACCAACCTTGCATTTCTGTGCTGAAATTTTGAAAAGGAAGCACCACACGTTTCTATTTTTCATTTAATTGCATTTTGAAAGCCTCTTCTGTCTACCTTTGAACCCTTTGCTTTAGCTTTCTAGTTCTCTTTTCTCCTGTGCATGCTTGAATGGTGTTATTCACACAGGCATGGTCTTGAGAAAGTGTCTTCCGGCAAGTATATACTTGTGCAGGTGTTGTCTGTCTGCCGATATGCCACAGTTAGGACAATGCGTGGTTTCTGACCTCCGTCCCTCTGGACTCCACCCGCTCTGGTTCCTTGTGTCTACGAGGATCCGGACTCCACAGGAGAGAGAACAGGTGATAACGTCTCAGCTTGAGGAGACCTTGAGATGAGTGTTTTACTCACTGTGGTTCCTGTGGGTTCATCAGTGTGTCGTTGTGAAGCTGAGGACATGTGATTCTGTCCGTTTGGACAATGTACTATGTGAAAAAGAAGGTAAAGACTTTTCTCTTCGCTTGACTTGTGTTGCAGTTTGGTTATCTTATTTCACAGGGCTCTGATTGGTTCAGAGGTTTTGTGGGAATCATTACCCATCATGCTTTTTTTCCTGAACTTTGAGTTATTATGTCAAAACATGTCTGCATGATTCAAGTGATAATGTTAGCATTTCTGATATTTGCTTTTATTTTTTGAGGTTTTGAAGATCATTTTATGTCAGATTTATATAATAACAGTGTTTTTGATTTGTACATTTGATTTCTGTGAAAGCTTCGGCAGTGAAGCAGTGATGTTGTGCTTGCTTGGATGTTGCTATGCCATTGCTAGGGTGTTCTGAGTGGTTGCTAGGGTGTTGCTAAGGTGTTATGGGTAGTTGTTTGGTGGATCCTTACTGACCCAAGATGAAAGATCCCAGCCAAAGTCTGTTTTTTAGATATGACACTGGCTTCCAAGTCTGAGATTATTTTCCCAACATTTTTTTAACATGTTGTAGTAAAAAAAAGAAAAGAAAAGGCAATAACCCAGCTATCTTCAACAAACTGTGTAATTAATTTAAGTCTGTGCAAATGTATGGAAGCCCATTTCCGCCACTGAATAATGAAAAAAAATTAAAAAAAATGGGAATTGCGACCTTTTTATCTAGCAATTTAGATTTTTTTTTCTCAGAATTGTGTGATATAAACTTGCTGTTGTGAGTTATAAAGTCAGAATTCACAATTCTGAGAAATAAATTCAGAATTGAGATATAAATTCACAGTTCTGAGAACAAAGTCGCAGTTACCTTTTTTATTTTTTATTCAGTGGCGGAAACGGGCTTTCATACAAATGGTACGGGACGATAAAACCCCCCCACTAATCTTACATATGAATAATAGTGATGCTAACTTTTCTAAACTGTGCTAGAAATGTTCAAAATGCATGGAAATATGAAACAAATAAAACACAACATAGAAAAGTGTGAGCTCATCAGAAGCATTAGAATGTATGGTTTGTTACCAAATTAGATCATGTTATAATAATAATAATAATAAGTTTCATTTATATAGCGCCTTTCCCAATCTCAAGGACGCTTTGTTGTTATCATGCCATAATGTCTTTGTCCAGCTGAGCTTTACTTTTAACACATTTGTTGCACAACACATGGAGACACTTCATAATTTATGTGTGGTGGTGGCGGGTATGATCTGTGAGTTTTGTGTTTGTAAGTTAGAGAAGAGAATGGCAGGCAATTAGACATTGAAAGATTTCGGTTGTGTTTTACAACCTACCCTTGGCCTGGAGGCATGACTCCCTCTCGTACGTCCCAGCGCGGTGTAACTGGAGCTCTAGAAGTGGAGTGGATGGAGTCTTATCTCCTCCCTCTCTCCCTCAAAGTCAACTTTCTGCCTCCCTCCCACTCCTTCACCTGTCTCACCCTCCTTCTCTTTCTGCCTTTCCTCTCAGTCTCAGTACAGCCTACTGAGCAGCAGTATGGAACAAGGTTTGGGGAACAGAGCAGCGTCTACCAGTCCCTACAGCTCAGAGACCACCTCCAACGTGCCAACGCCGTCACCCTACTCCCAGCCAAACTCGACCTTCGAGGCCATGTCTCCAGCCCCGGCCATCCCCTCCAACACTGACTACCCCGGGCCGCACAACTTCGAGGTCACCTTCCAGCAGTCGAGCACGGCCAAGTCAGCCACCTGGACGGTGAGTACGGCGTCTCGGTTGTGGTGCAACCGTATCACGTGAGCGCCTCGTGAACCCGTGTACACACAGTTGTTTTCCCACACTCACTGACGGTTTTGCTTGCAAAGTGCAGGCATAACTTTTCCTCTTCTTCAGTTGCTTGTTTGCCCTCTCTTCACTGTCTGTTTTTGGCGGCTTATTTTCTAGACTCATTTTGGCGGCGTTCCCGCTTTGTTCCTCTTTTTCAACATGTATCTTACAATTAAACATCTGTATAGGAGTAGCTGACGTGAAATTTCAAGCAGTGTCCTGTGGTGTGACAACATGCTATTATTTTCCATAAACTACACTACTGCTAAAAAGTTTGGGGTCGGTACGATTTTTAAATGGGTTTGAAAGAAAATTCTTATGTTCAGCAAGGCTGCATTTATATCAGTTATTTCAATTTATAATAACTCTTTACATTTTAAAGTATATTAAACTAGAAATGTTTCTGTGATGGCAAAGCTGAATTTTCAGCAGCCGTTAAGTGTCTTAAATGTCACACTTTCTAATATTTTCATGGAAGCTGATTTTCTTCTTAGGAATTCTTTATGAAAAGAAAATTCACAAAGAACAGCAGTTATTTAAAAGTATATTTTATTTTGTAATATATATTGAGAAAAAACCTTATATGTTTATAAACTATGTAAAAGTTTGATTGCACTTTGATTATTTTAAAGCCTCCTCACTAAATTAGTTTCTTTCTATTAAGAAACCTATCACTGACCCCAAAACATTTGAATGGTTAGTGTGTATATCTTCATTTTCTATAATTATTATATTAAGCAGTTATGGCTTTATTCAGATTGAGAAGTGTAGGACTTTTAGGAATTTTATTAGCTGCTAAATTAGAAAAAGTAAAAGATGCTGACAAGTAACAGCATCTGAAATATATTCCTTCCCTTCAACAGACATATAATTGAACTGCTGTGAAAAAGATTGAGGTGTGGGATTGTCAGCTTTATTTTTATTTGATTTTATTTTTCATTTCTCAGTCGGGCTACTTGTGTGTACTTTTATGATTGTAGTTTTAAAAGTAAACTGCTACATACTGTTCTCAGCACTTTCTTTGAGAAACAGTCATTCAAAAAGTGCAAATCCTTTATGTTCAGTGTCATTAGTTTGCTTCATCAGATTGCTATGATTGTTCGGAATCCCTTAGTAAACCTCTAAAAGGACAGAAACGGCGTTTAATTATTTGTGTGTGTGTGTGTCTGAATCCAACATATTTGCTTTGGATTTTAGAATTTGTTGGAGCTTGAAGCAAGTTATTCTATCTACAGTAAATCATCATACACTCTTCTGTCACCATTTCCACATGGTTCTTTTTGAGTTTTAAAGTAACTAATGAAACTTGACCTCCGTGAAGTTGGCCCCCCCACCCATCGCAAAACGTCGCAAAGATCGTCTCAATCGTTTGTGCTCCGTTTGTGCTGTAAACATGTTCGTTTGTGCTGCTTTGGTTTGTTAGATATAAAATATTTATTTAAAGGTCATTCAAAATATAATGTTTAATATGTTAAAAACGGAAGCGGCACAAACGAAAATTGTTACGGCACAAACCAGCACAATCGAAGCACTAACGATTGAGACTATTTCGGGTGAGTTTGGAGCGTGTAGGGGGGCTGGTGACGTCATCGCCTAAAATATAATGTTTAATATTTTAAAAACTGAAGCAGCACAAACGAAAATTGTACCTGCACAAACCAGCACTAACTAAGCACAAACAAACGAGACTATTTCGGGTGAATTTGGAGCATGTGGGGGGGCTGAGTGACCTCAGAAAAACAACATTAAATATTATTTTAATATCTTAAAAGCCAAAGCAGCACAAATAATTTTTTTACGGCACAAAACCAGCAGTTGGGGTAAATTGGAGGCGTGTGGGGGGGGGGGGGGGCCGAGTGACCTGAGAATAACCTTTAAATAAATATTTTATATCTAACAAACCAAAGCAGCACAAACGAACATTTTTACAGCACAAACCAGCACAAACGATTGAGACTATTTTTGCGACGTTTTGCGTTGGGTGGGGGGCCAACTTCACGGAGGTTGAAACTTGGGGAAGTAAAATGCCTTAATGGTTTAATGTTGATGAGAAAATTTCCTTGTACACCTTACACATGGTTGGTGGTTGAATGGGGGTTTTGAGTGGTGCTAGGGCATTGCTTGTTGGTTGTGGGGTCTGTCTGATGGTTGAGTAGGGCATTGCTTGGTGGTTGCTGGGGGTTCTGTTTGGTTGCTAGGGAATTGCTTGCGGGGTTGTTGGGGGTTCTGAGCGGGTTGCTAGGCATTGATTGGCTGGTTGCTGGGGTTTTGCTATGTGGTTGCTAGGGCATTGCTTGGTGGTTGCTGGGGTGTTCTGTGTGGTTGCTAGGGCATTGCTTGGTGGTTGCTGGGGTGTTCTGAGTGGTTGCTAGGGCATTGCTTGGTGGTTGCTTACTAAATTATTTAACAAAGTTTAATACTTGGGGTTATGGGTTAGTTCAGATCTTTATATGAGAGATAGTACTCATAAGGTTTATCTCATACATATAGTGCATCCACACAGGAAAAAAAAAATCACAGTAATGTCAAGCAGAAAAGCTTGAAACCAGAGCAGCCAGTGTTTTCCCTAAAGTCCAGCATCGCCATGAAGAAAGGTGCTACATCAGTCTGTCATGAAGATGACCCTCTGAAACAGGAGCTGGGGCTCTGTTTGTAGGATGAAGTCAAGCGTGGGGCTTGGTCTCTGACTTTCTGTGGACGTGTAAGGTGATAGCGGTCCCAGGAAGGTGAGTGCTATGGCCATCACTCAGTGTCGGCCTGTGAAGACTGTCACCTCAGACGCGCCACGTTCCGTTCCATTCTCAAAGACCAGGCCCCTGTGAGCAACAATAACAGCAGGATAAGCTTTTAAAATGGGCATAAGTGGAGTTTGCAGCACAGATTGCTGTTTACGTTTGGGGATAAGAGAAACAGGCCCTACATTTGAGAGTGTTTGGCTCCTTAGCTAGAACCATAGCTATAATGATACTGGTGCGTACTATGAATCTTGTTTACTCTATATTCATGTATATGGATCTCTGTGGGAATGGTCCTGCATATCTTATTTCACAAATTTCTGATTGATCCAGATGTTACTTATCATAGTTTTCTGGGCTTTTAGCTATCAACTTATGTTTTGGAGTGTTATGTGTGCATGAATCAAAATATTAATGTTAGCATTTCTGATCAAAAATGATTTTGCTTGACTGTGTCATATCTGTTTATATGTGACATTTCTTCAGTCAATTAAGAATGAAAATAATGTTTAGAAAGTACATTATTTGCTTAATTCTAATCCTGATCCATTCTAAACCTGTCTTGACTTTCTTTCTTCTGTGGTATTATTATTATTATTGTCTTATTGTTTTTTCTTATTTTTATTGATTTATTTATTTTACATCTTTTGTGTTCTGCAGAAGAAAGAAAGACATGCAGGTTTGAAAACAACATGAGTGAGTAAATGATAAGTAATGCAAGTTTAATTTTTGGGTGAACTATGCACTCAGAAGTTTACATTTTTGAAAATATGCACCAAAATAAATTCCATTTCTGCAATGACATCCATATCTGAAATCTTTCACTTTTTTGCCTGATGCTGCATGCAAGTGATTCTCCGTGCCACTAGTTGTCAGTATAAATCCAACATGACTGTTGTATTGCCATTGCCACATAAAAACAAATACTAAGTGCACCTTTAAAGGGGATGTATTTTGTGTTTCTATTGCACTGAATGAAATGGCAGAAGTCTTTTGTTTTATGGTGATACTTACTAGTGCTGATGCAGCAAACAAAGTAGATTTCCAATATGCCATTGTAGAAAAATCTCATTGACCCATGATTTATTTATTTTGCACCCTGAAGAATCCAATAACAGGAGGGTTATCCAGATCAAGAAAGTACCATTTAGCTGATTATGTGACATCAGCTTGTCAGCCTCCATGAGGCAACCTACAAATAATAAATTAGAGCACTGATATAATCATACTGAGTCTTCATATAATGTGAGTGGACATTATTTTAAATATATTCGCAAAAACTGGAAAGCTGTTATGTTGAGCTTGTTTTAGTTGGAGACAATGTTGTCACTTCTTTAGCAGAAATTTGTCTTTTCTCCGTCCACTCTTAAAAATAAAGGATCCTAAAGAGGGGTTTTGGTTCCCCAAAGAACCTTTAGTGAACAGTTCTTAAAAGAATCACTTTTTCTTAAAGCAAAGGACATTTTAACAATCTAAAAAAAACTATTTTTACTGTATGTGTATACATATTTAACATCCATGGGACAGTTTTTACTGTCCCATGGATGTTAAAGGTTCTTCATGGAACCATCAATGCCAGTAAAGAACCTTTATTTTTAAGTCTTAACTCCATATACAAATTGAAGGCAGATTTCAAAGTAGATCCAGAAATGAGTATTGGTTCTTCTATCCAAAGTAACATCTGAAGGTGGCTTTAGAGGAGAGAACATTCTCATTCTTGCATTTAATTGGACAGAAATATCTTTACTCATCAATATTTTTGATCTATTTTTTTATTGGATGGAATATACTTTTTTTTTTGTGTCCACTAAAATGTAAGTACACTAGCACGCTAGTATGTTGCAGTCAAAGCTAAGAAACATACTAAACACCACAAAAGGTCTTTAAAGCCTTATCTGTTCTAAGATATTCTGTACATAGATTCATTTAAAGAATATCATAGATTCTATACCTTTTTTTGTAACTTCAGAGCATCTACCAGATGCAAATGTCCATCACAGGAAGACAAGAAGCTGCTTGCCCCGCTACTTTTATTTATTTACTTTCTTTGCGACAGCTTTCGTTTTCACTCTGCCGCCCACTCTAAAGACCATTCAATTGTTTACTTTGTCCTCCAAAAGAAGCGGAAAAAGGGAAAAATGGCTCAGGATTATTGTGAAGATATGTGGAATGCCATGCAACCTCAAATTGAGGGAATTTCCAGGTGTAATACAAAGGCTTGCAGGCTGAGGATATCTGGGATTACTGTGTAAGTGGTAAGTGAGTCATTGTGTGGAGAACGGAAGGGTTAAAGCATGATGCTCTTGAGTTTGTGTATAGCCTCGGGATGCTTTGGGAGAGGCATGGGGGCATTTTGACTGTAATCTACTTGATCCGCAGTGGGCTTCTTACCGCTACCTGAAACAACATTCCTCTTAGACAACCTCATGGATGAACCATTCGTGAATTGCACAATCGCCTGTGTTAGAATTGTCATGGTAATGTATGCTCACTCTTATGAATCCTTCTGCACTTTAAAATATGCTGGGTTAAATACAACCCAGTGCTGGGTAAAATAGGGACAAACCCAGCAATTGGGTTGTTTTGACCCAGCGGTTGGGTTACTACCCAGAAGGTTGAGTTAAACATTTAACACAACCGCTGGGTCAAAACAACCCAATTGCTGGGTTTGTCCCTATTTACCCAGCACTGGGTTGTATTTAACCCAGCATTTTTTAGAGTGTGGTTTTAATGTTTGGCAGTAATTATGCGTGTATTAATTGTTTTAATAAAACCGCATGTCACATCTTAGGACTTTCACACAACCCATATGACTATATGAGTGACGGGTACGCTAGAAATGTACTGAGAACATATTTTAAAGGAATAGTTCACTCAAAAATGAAATTTTTTGTCATCATTTACTCACCCTCATGTTAGTTCACGTGTTCGTTCTTCTGTATAGAACACAAAAGAAGATGTTTTGCAGAATGTCTTGACTGCTCTTTTCCATACAGGGGAACTGAATAATCTATTGCTATACTGTTATATTATTTATTCATATTTTGAAATATCTGAAATTTACAGTTTTTAAGTTTTCAGTTTTTGTTATGTGCTATTGTCAATATGTATTCATTCTTTTGCTCTTTTAAAATATTTTTATTTCACTTTTAGTACTTGTAGTTCTTTTTATTTCAGTTATTTGCCAAGGCAAATAGTTTAAGTTTATGTTGTGCATCTTACGTTTATATTTCATTTGATTTCAGAGTCATTTCAATTATTGAAAATGATTTTTAATACTTTTAATTGTAGTTAACAACAACAAAATGACCAAAAATAAATAAATAAAACTAAATTTAGTCCATACCACTTGCATTTCTAAGTCTTCTGAGAAGAGATCGGAAGTTTTAATCTTGAAAGTGCTTGAAAACATTAATATATGTAGCAGCTCTTAAATCTCATTTGCACTTGGGCGTATTTAAAATGGGCACATCAAGACAAGTTACACTAGGTTTGGCATTGAAAGAAACGATTTTTAGGGAATAATAATTTTCATAAAAAACAGCAGGCAAGATATTCTGCAAGGAAGAAAGAACAAATTTGAGGGAGAATAATTGATAATATTTTTCTTCTCGTCTTATCATTCTCTGCTTTTATTTAGTAATAATGCATAAGATCGAAGCTAGTAAAGCTCAAACTCATCCTGTGTATCAGTGGTATCGGTGTAGAGTTCAGAGTCCATGTCCCTGTCCTTGGTTCTGAAGTCCGTCCGTTCATTCAGCTGCGCTTCTCAGATGACCTTGTGCGAGTTCCTAAAGGTGGGGCTTTTTTCATCGCTGAAAAGGTTTTGTTAAAGTCATTTTCTGCTATCTTCCTGAATCATGTCTGTTTCTGCCTGGGCCGTTGCCTCTGTATTTTTAGGCCCCAATTATGGTATGATATCACCGAGTGAATCATAAAAACAAATTGTGTGTTAGGGATAACTGTTTAAAAGCTCTCTCTCTCAAACACACATTATAGGCTTAAAGCAAGAGCTGTCATAAGGGATGAAAATGAGTTCTGACACCTCAGCTTTTCCAATAAAGACCCCCACACTTTTTTTTTCATTGTTGGCATATAAGTTGGGCAAGTCTGAGCACGTCTTTGCTTCTGGAGTATTTGAGGCTGCGCTTCTTAGATTTTACCCTTGGAGTTAGCGAGCGGGTTCTGTCTTATTCGCTATGAACTTAAACTGATAGTTCACGCAAAAATAAAAAATCTTGCTTGTTAATTTCTTGTTATTCCAAACCGTAAGACTTTCTTTCTTGCATAGAACACAAAAAAGAAATTTAGCAGATTGTCCGAACTGTTTTTTATTTTCATTTTTTTCCCCGTGCAGTGAAAGTGGATGGGACTAGAGGCAGCTGTTCACTTTCATTGTGTGGAAAAAGAGCATCTTGGACATTCTACAAAATGTATCAGTTGCATCATCCATAATATATAATTTACTTATACATTTCCCTATGCAATTTTAACCTAAACTTTTAATGTAATTTTAACATCAAATGTTGAATTTAGAGTTTGACATTAAACTGAAACATGCAAAGCAAAATGGTTTTCCCTTTACAGTTTAGAAAGAAATGTTACATTTTGTTACAATACAATTTGGAAAGAAATGTTTCTTTGGGTTCTTAAGTTGAATTTGAACAAAACAAGAATTGTTTTAAGAAAAAAAGGTCTGTCCCTCCCTGTAAAAGAATACTTGTTTCCACATGTCAGCAAACAGCAGCCAACTCCAAAGTACAGCCCTCCAAAAATATGGAAATCATTTATACTCTGAGCTCAGGTGATTTTTGGGAAAACATCTGGCATTGTCCATACAATGAAAGTCAATGGGGTCCAAAACAACAGTGGGCATTGGACATTTTTCAAAATATCTTCTTTTGTGTTCCACAGTACGAATTCATACAGGAATGGCATGAGACGGAATAAATGATGACAGAAATTTTATTTTTGGTTGAAAAAACTCCATCCTGGCTCCTAAAAGAACAACCTCTGAGGGAAAAAAATCCTCTTCGTTCATTTTAACTGTCTATGCTATTTATGTTTTTTCTAACTTTTATGTTATTGACGGCAATATGATTTTTCTTGCTCAAAGAACTTTTAAATATTTTTTTTCTGTTTCTCCCAGCGTGTATTGGGAGGAACAGTGGAGCAGTAGCGTATGTGATGCTGGCTGCAATTTCACAGCCGTTAGCATAGGCAGCACATTTGTGAATTTATTGACGGAGATGGGGAGTTGGCTGAATTTGCGGGTGGCATGCTGAAACATGTCCATTAGGCTGTCAGACTCGTCATTATCACTTAGGCCGCCGAGCCTGCCCAAACGTGCGCCTTTCCAATGCTCACCTTCCTCCAGCCTATCATCTTATTCCACCTTACAACACTTACAACACTTACACTGTGTCTACACTGCAGGCGAGTGATGCACCTTTTTTTCTTTTGAGATTGTTCTTCTGTGGCATCATTGCAAAAACCCTCTTTTGGAACCTTATTTATTTATTCACTAATGGAGCTCTTCCTGTTCCTGTGTGCTGTCAACACTTTAATGTCCTTATCTTTCAAGCCATTTTTGAATTCATTAAAACTTTTTCAAACAAATGATCATTTCAACTGAAGTTCAGCTAAATGGTGAGTGTGATGGATTGAGTGTGAAACAGTAGCAGGGTGATGTGAGTAAGGGTGTGAGTGTCAGATGGGCGTGTTGAGACGTCTGCCTGTGCTCACACATCTGCACCCAATGATTTATGCTGCTCTCCCCTGTCTGTGTGTGTGTGTGTTACTCATTTACAAAATCTCTCAGTGAAAGTTTGTGAGGAAGTCCTGCTGATGTTCTTACAGTCAAATAAATATATAGTTCAGTCATGAAACTCTAGATGGCGCAGGCATCTGGTTGTTAACGTAACCGATGATATTCAATTACAAGCTGATTGGTTCATGCTGCATATGCAGCCAATGAGCTTACTGCCGTGCATTCATATGGCTGGCTAGCATTCACTAGAGATTCCTGCAGCACGCTTTCAGAGTTTCTCTGAAACCCTCAACGTCACCCGACTCCACCGTATATATCTGATAGGGTTATTTTATATGCTATGTGCTGCAGCGAGCAGTATGTCTTAAATAATCACCGGACCGTACGCATATGCATTGACAGTAGCAAGTTGCTGTACTTGCTTGCAGCAGCAGCAATAATCTTCAACTACAGCAATAACCAACAGCAGCAGCAGCAATGCAGCAGCAAGCAGCGTAGCAGATCTGTTCCGCCAAGACCAAATACATTAACATTGTCATATCCATCACCATGCTAAAATCTTCCGAGAGTTGTCATGATAGAACTACAGTTAAACACTACATACACACCACTTTTACTATTGATTGATGAGATGAGCAGGGAAATCAAAATCACTTTGAGGTGTTTTTGTTGTTGTTGTTTTTTTTGGAAATTGTAAACAAAGAAACCGATGTAAATGATGAAATATTCGTAATGATAACGCAACACTAATAATGCTATGCGTTTATCAGAGTGTTGCTATTTGTTCGCTAGGGTGTTCTGGGTGGTTGAGTCACAGTCTCTGTGATATTCTTACTCTAAATATGACTCACGTCCCTCAAATAATATCGTAATATATTATGATATTTACTGTAATATTATGAGATTATCAGTTTGTCGTCCACCATGTGAAATTGGCAGATCTAAACTGAACTGAACTGGTCATAAATAAAATGACGCTAATGTAATGTTTCTGTAGTGGCATATTAGAAAGTGAGTTTTGAAAAAGTGAGTAAGAAAATTATATTGCTCTAAATAATTTTTAAAAGATATATTGATATTTTTGGAGTTGCTTTTTGTCACATTGTACCTGCAACTATTTGTTGACATAAATTTTATCTTTTGTGTAATGTTTGACTGCTTATCATATTTCTTGTTTGCTTCTCCAAAGATAGATGGATAGACAGACAGAAATAAATAGATCTTAAAAAGATGATAAACAACTTAATTTTAGCTTTAATAATTCCAAATAGTTTTTAATATTTCCTGCTTTCCTTTAGATTCAGTCAGCTATTTTGGTTTTGCATTTAGGTATTTAATTCTGACGCTTAATTTAATTCTGGTCAGATGTCACTTGTACTACTTAAGTTAGACAATGATATAATGAAGTTTTCATGAGCTTTATTTTGTGTGAATCATTTATGTTTGTATAAAGTGTGATTACAACATCAGCAAACAGTGTTTATGATATTTATTCTGTTGCAGCACCTGGCGTAAAATCTCCCTTTCATAAAATCTGAATCACATTAATACAAGTCCGCACAAAGCAGGCTTGTACATTTGGTTTTTGAGGGAATATTTGGGATGTCTTTATAGATTTAGACAAGCTCTGACATGCTTATGAGTGTGTGTGTGTGTGTGTGTGTATGAGAGAGAGAGAGAGACCTCATCAGATGATGATGAACTTGTCTTCATCTATAAAGAAGCATATTTTTAAAGTGTGGTTATATAGTGTGATTCAATGTGTAAGCATATTTCAAAAGTTTATTTCTGTTTGTTTTTTCCTGCAGTACTCTCCACTGCGTAGGGGGGGGGGGGGGGTGGGGGGTGGGGTGGGGAAGCTGTATTGTCAGATCGCCAAGACCTGTCCAATTCAGATCAAACTGGCTTCCTCGCCCCCAAACGGCGGTGTGATTCGAGCCATGCCCATCTACAAGAAAGCCGAACACGTCACAGAGGTGGTCAAACGCTGTCCTAACCATGAACTCGGACGGGACTTCAATGAAAGTATGTCAAATTCATTCTTTTTTGATAAATAAAGTTTATCAAGACATTAGAACATTTTTAAAAAATAAATACATACAATATTAATAATATAAGTTTTATGCATTTATTATAAGTAATATAAGTTTTTCCTTCCAGAGTCATTCCTAGTCATAAAACATTTAAGCGGCAGCAGATTTAAAAACAGTTTTACATCAGTAGAATTTATTGTTTATTTGTTATTTTGTTATAACAAAATAAAATGTGCTTAATGTAGTAACATTTTCATCAACGTTTTTTTTAAAGGGGTCATATGATGCTATTTCAATTGTTCCTTTCTCTTTGGAGTGTTACAAGCTTTGGTGCATAAAGAAGATCTGTAAAAAAGTTGCAAAGACTAAAGTCTCAAAAAATATTCTTTATAAAAGTTAAGAGTCAACCACACCTACCTAAAACAGCTCGGTTCTAACACGCCCCCACATGTCTATGTCACTATGTGGGAAGATTTGCATAACGCCGCCCAAATGTTCACGCAAAGAAAGAAGGCGTAACTTTTATTCTCGCCGTAGTATTGCTGTTGCGCCGCCATGTCGTGAAGGCGCTGTGTGTTTCGTTGTGAAGCGAACTCTTTGTTTGGTATTGCAAGAAGAGGATTGTAATCTGTTTCGTCATGCCTGGAGTGATCCGCTGTGGTGCGCTGAGGAGAATACTCAACTCGCACTGTGATCGACGGATCGGGCTTTCACCCGGGGACGAAGCGGAGTCCAGCCCATGGAGCCTCGCGCACTGAAGCCCGCCGTTGTGTGATGGAGTGTGTTTAGTGTGAAAGCGAAAAAGAGCTCTCCAAAAGGGACATCGACTGAAATCAGTGGTTAAGTTGTATTTACAACACTGTTCCAGAACAGTTCAAACCAAATATTAATTTGTGTGCAGCACATTCTATGGAGGACCATTTCCTGATCCTGGAAGAGTAGACTAAAATGCCGACTGTTCTGACTCACAGACTGTAAGTTTTTTTTATATTTAAAGAATTGAACTGACCATTCAAACGCGAGTTTTTTGGGCAGTGTAGAGTATGGCTTGTTGTTTGTCATTTCTCCGATCACAAATGGTAAATCACAGTATGGTAGGGGCGTAACATATCCATCACACGCTTGAGGAATTCGGCAATACAACGGCACCAGGATAGCTGGCAAATCACAGGCACACACTCGCTTCGACGATGAGCTTGTTGAAAAAATAGAGCGTTTCAGAAATGGCGTCGGCATAGAGGACGAACAACAATACCCTGTCATGTATCTTGTTGGAAATTACCCCACAGATGACTGTTCTTGAATATATGTGTTTAAACAATTTTTTTTTTATTATTGTTAGCCTACCCCTACCATTATATTATGTCCGAATCTGACATAGTTTGTTTATTTGAGTTAGGTGGTGACCAAACTCCAATTATTTCTGTGTTAGCATATTCAGGTAGGAATAGAAAATCCCGTAAAAAATTCAGGTTACAACGTTTTGTTAAGTTGTACGGTAATTAAATTGTTAAAACTGGGAATACCCCCACCACAAGAGTATAGATACATGATGCTATTTTAGCCGATCTGAAACCTGCATGCAGCAAAACCTATAACATTTCAGAAACTAGTGAACGGTCAGTAATACGTAGTCTGTTTCAATTAGATATAAATTTGGAACAAAATATGGCTTTGTACACTTTTTTTTATCCGGTGTTACCTTGTTACCCCACACCGCGCGTATTATTACATCAAGTGAGAGTAATACCATTAATTAACTACCACTCTGTACGACTATATGCTTCGGGTTCGGATTAGCGGTGTTTTGGCTCTTACCGACTCGGATCCCGATTGTATCTTGCTATTTTGTGTGAATATGTAAGAGATGGATATTGTTTCCGATTTTTCTGAAGTGCGTCATGCACAGTCAGGTATATGCCTTGTGATTTATTCATTAGGCACAAAAGGTGACGGGCATAGGGACTCATGATTGTGAAATGCACTTTTACACGTTGTTTGAACTGAAATGTGTGTTGGAAGTGTGTACACAACCACCCTATAATGAAAAAAATCCACCCAGTGTTTTTATTTTAAAATCTCGTTAAATGTTTTCCCCTTTCTCAAATCGAGCCGATCTCAGATGCCTGTCTGTGTGACATCACACAGACAGGCCCCTCCCACGATAGTTTGATTGACAGTAGCGTTTCAGCACAGACTGGACTGGTGTCTTACCTTAGCTCCGCCCTGAGTGACTGTCATCAGTCCGCCATTGTTTCACCGCCGGAGCAGATGTAGATGAGAATGACTCCTAAGCGATTGAGGTTTCTGTTGTTGGATGTAATAATGAACAGCAGTCGTCATTTACTTCCGTCATCTGAACTGCTGAAGACGCAGTGGATTACATTTGTTTCTGAAAGGAATGCGCCCTGATCTATATAAATGCGTCTATGTTCGCGCGAATCATTCGTGATCCAGCCTCATCTACAGAAGAAGGGAGTATACGTTTGTAATTAATCTTTTTTTCCTAATAATGTGCTAATTAGCAAGTTTCACGATGAATGAACGCGGCTAAAGTGAACAGTCTCTCTGAGAGCAGCTCGGAAGAGAGGGGCGGGGTCAGCAGAGCTCATTAACATTTAAAGGGAAATGCTACAAAAACGGCTTGATCTGAAAAGAGTTGTTTTTGACAGGGTAAAAATGGTGTTTTTTTACACTACCATTGAGACATTTTTAACCAAACTATGTTACAGACTTTTCATTAAGACCCTAAAGAATCATATCAACTTGTGGAAAATGGGCATCCTATGACCCCTTTAACATAAAGTGTTACCCAAAATATAGCTAACCACCTTCAAATATAGCTAATTCAACTAAAAACCTGCCAAGATCCAAGACAATGACAGAAAATCCAAACCATTAAGCACGCCAGACTTCCTCAGCTCATTCACTCATATTAAATTGACTAAATAATGTGTTTTACTGCCTTAAAAGTAAAGTAAAAATGTAAAGATAGATGTCTTTGTTTTCTGAAGCGAGACATTGAGATGGTCTTGTTTCTCCAATGCATCTGTTATTATTCTATAGCTACATCACTTTTAATGGGTAATAATGCTAAATCACTCATCCACACTTGGTCACGTTCATATGTGCCACAAAAGGAAACATTCCTGTTGTCCTTCCACTTCTAATTCAGAATCTTTCTTGTCCTGCTGACTCTGTGCAGGTCAGACAGCTCCTGCCAGTCACTTGATTCGGGTGGAGGGCAGTAATCTGTGTACCGTTGTGGATGAACCTGTGACGGGCCGACAGAGTGCTCTCGTTCCTTATGAGGCTCCACAGGTTAGTTCAATCATTGCAGATGCATGTAAGTCTCAGTGTTATTTTAGTGCCATTGAGATACTTTTTATGTTTAATAATATTTAAATGAGATACAATATAGAAATGTTACATAGAAATATTGATATTTGAGTTTTTATTATTATATATTATAAATTGTGAGTTTATTTATGTCTAAATAGTTTTTATATTTTCTGAATACTTTTTTTAATGATTTATTTTTTGGAATCCATATTGTTCTTTACTCTTATGCTTCATAGAATGCATGTTCTAGTTCTGTTTCGGTCGCATACACTTGACTGTTGCAGTCACAGCAGCACACAAACATTTGGGAATTCTTGCAGATCCATATGCATTATTGCACATGTTTACACATACGTGTTTGATGGTAAAATGACGAGTCGAAGCATGCAGCGATCATTCAGTTCAGGATGCTAAACACGTTCTGACTGGCTATAAATAACCCAGGGATTATTCTCAGTAACAATACCTGTAGTTACTCCTCTTTTTACACTATTGCTTTATTTGTGTTAAATATCAAATGTTTGGTGCCATCTAGAGGTATATATTTCTTACATACTCTCAGTGCTCATGTTCGGTCAACAAACACCTTGCTTTTTGGAACTGTTTCTTTTTAATGATTTATTCAAATAAATGTATTAAGTGTTTAAAAAAAAGTCATAAACAAAAATTCTTTAACTAAATTGCATTAAAAACACACGTAAAGTAAAAAGGGACTTCTTGAACATCATTGATGACTCAGAGGAGTTCAGTAAGTGTTTGGTTACACTCGCGTTTTCTGAACATCATTGATGACTCAGATTAGTCAGTATGGGTTTTGGTTACAACTCATGCGTTTGTTAACATTAGTTAAGGCATTAACTAAAATTAACTAACATTGAGCAGTTCATTTGTTATAGTATTTATTATTGTTTGTTAACATAGCTTAATAAAAATTTGTGCTGTCAAACGATTAATCGCATCCAAAATAAAAGTTTTTGTTTACATAATATATGTCCGTGTACTGTGTATATTTATTATGTATATATAAATTAGGCCTGGGCGATAAAACAGTATCGGTATTTATCGACGGTACACCTTCATCGATAACGTTGAAAACATTTTCAATTGCTCCCGTTAGGCCACTGGTTTGAGTACACAGCAGGTGCCACCAAACACGAACCATTGGGGGGCCTGAAATGAGTGCTGTGCCCTCGAGACGCGCCCTGCTGCTGTTCCTGCATTCAAATATATAGAAATATAGTAGCTCAATGCAGACCCGACCTTGATTAGGTTAAAACCGCAAACCCAAGCCATCACACCATTCATATTCAGCGCATTTTTTAGACGACAAATATGACTGCTGCACTCGCCGTCTCACACAAGATGTAGCATGCTTTTTTTCTAAACTTTAGGAAAACGTGGCAAAATCGTGTGAGGTTTCTTCATTTACTGCTTCCTCTTATGTTTTTAAATGCCATCTGTGTGAATGGCCTTCGTCTCTTTGTATTACGCACGCATAAATACATGATGCTGTTTTGTTTTGTTCATAATTGTTTATGCAACTTACAAAATTATATTTGATTTATTTTTGTTAATTTAGACGTTATGCATGTTTTTTTATAGACAGTTGTTATTTCATTGCACTGAACAAACAATTTAATGCGCTGCAATTAGCAAATGGCTGCAATATAACAAAAACTGAAAAATTTAAGGGGGTCTGAATACTTTTCTATAATTCCCACTGTATAGTAAATATATACATGCATTTTTGTGTATTTATATATACATAATAAATATACACCGTACGCATACATATACTTTGCTGCCGTACCATGGGTGCAGCAGGCGCGATGATATTACGCATCGCCTGAAAATAGTCCCCAGCTAGGTAAGCTGCCTGTGCAAGCAGGTGGTCACGTTGGTTATGTTGACGGAAGTTAGCCTATTTTCAGGCGCTGCGTAATATCATTGCGCCTGCTGCACCCATATTACAGCAGCAAAGTTCCTTGATTATTACGCCGGAATGAGAGTATAGTTCCTAGCCATATCGGCCTAGAAAATCACAACTTTTCATTTTCCGTCGGTCTTAGTACAAGATGTAACTACAGAAGAGTCAAGTTTTTAATAGGAAAAATATAAAAACTCTTTGGTCATTTTTGAGCGAGATGCTAACGGTCTAATCAGATTCAATGATCTATGCTAAGCTAAGCTAAAAGTGCTACCGCCAGACCTGGAGATCGGCTGAATGGATTCGAAAACGGTAATACTCAACTGTTTAGCTCTAGGGTAGTTGGAAAATTAGCCTATTTTCAAAAATAGTGGCGTGTTGCTTTAACAAATGGACTATTATTGTAAAGTGTTACTATTTTTTTTAACTGGTTCATTTCAGTGTTCCTGAATGAACCTAAATTAATTTATTGTTAAGTGAACTTCTCAGTGCAAATATTATTCCCTGAACAGGGTACTAAATGCTATATTTGCAATATAATGTAATGCTTCTGGAAACTGAATTTGTCTCTCTCTTTTTATCTGTTTCTCAAGGTGGGCACCGAGTTCACAACGATTCTGTATAATTTCATGTGCAACAGCAGTTGTGTCGGTGGAATGAACCGCAGGCCCATCCTCATCATCATCACGCTGGAGACACGAGAGTGAGTGAACGCCTTTACTTTCTTTCTTTCATTCAGACAAGTGTGTCTTCAGCAAAAACAATACACTGAAAATTTCCCCCGCTTCCAAATAGGTGGTTCTTAAAGGGACAGTTCACCCAAAAATGAAAATTCTGTCTTTCATTTATTTACTCTCAAGTTGTTCCAAACCTGTTTCGTTCTTCTGCTGAACACAAAAGAAGAATGTGTGTAACCAGGGCTGCGTTTCTCGATAATGATTGATCTTAGAGCTTAAGAGCAGTTTCTACGAGTCATTTTACTATCGTTCGTTATTGTTTCACATGCGTTTTTCAAAAATGCACTTAACACAGTCGCACGTAGCCGTGCTTTAAGTGCTTTTTAGTTGTCGCTATCCGTTTGTCAAGTGCTGAAATGTCACCTTATAGAATGGCTCGTAATTGTAGTAAATGCTCGTTTATTGAAATGTTATCCTAATTTTTGGCTCACATTTAACAAAAACCCACCAATTCACTATCTTAACAAATTAGAATACTTCATAAGACCAATAAAAAAACATTTTTTAGTGAATTGTTGGCCTTCTGGAAAGTATGTTAATTTACTGTACATGTACTCAATACTTGGTAGGGGCTCCTTTTGCTTTAATTACTGCCTCAATTCGGCGTGGCATGGAGGTGATTAGTTTGTGGCACTGCTGATGTGGTATGGAAGCCCAGGTTTCTTTGACTGTGGCCTTCAGCTCATTTGCATTTTTTTGGTCTCTTGTTTCTCGTTTTCCTCTTGACAATACCCCATCGATTCTCTATGTGGTTCAGGTCTGGTGAGTTTACTGGCAAGTCAAGCATACCAACACCATGGTCATTTAACCAACATTTGGTGCTTTTGGCATGTGGGCAGGTGCCAAATCCTGCTGGAAAGTGAAATCAGCATCTCCATAAAGCTTGTTAGCAGAAGGAAGCATGAAGTGCTCCATAATTTCTTGGGAAATGGGTGCAGTGACGTTGGTTTTTTCAAAAACACAATGGACCAACACCAGCAGATGACATTGCACCCCAAATCAATCACAGACTGTGGAAACTTAACACTGGGTTTCAAGCAACTTGGGCTATGAGCTTCTCTCTTCCTCCAGACTCTAGGACCTTGTTTTTTTTCAAATGAAATACAAAACTTGCTCTCATCTGAAAAGAGGACTTTGGACCACAGGGCAATAGTTCAGTTCTTCTTCTCCTTAGCCCAGGTGACGCCTCTGACGTTGTCTGTGGTTTAGTAGTGGCTTAACAAGAGGAATACGACACCTGTAGCCAAATTCCTTAACACGTCTGATGTGGTGGCTCTTGATGCCTTGACCACAGCCACAGTCCATTCCTTGTGAAGTTCACTCAAATTCTAAAATCGATTTTGCATGACAATCCTCATAAGGCTGCGGTTTTCTCGGTTGGTTGTGCATCTTTTTCTTCCACACTTTTTCCTTCCACTCAACTTTCTGTTAACATGCTTGGATACAGCACTCTGTGAACAGCCAGCTTATTTGGCAGTGAATGTTTGTGGCTTACCCTCGTTGTGAAGGTTGTCAATGATTGTCTTCTGGACCATTGCCGAGTCAGCAGTCTTCCCCATTATTGTGTAGGCTAGTGAACCAAATTGAGAGACCATTTTGAATGCTCAGGAAACCTTTGCATGTGTTTTGATTTGATTAGCTGATTGGCATGTCACCATATTCTAATCTGTTGAGATTGTGAATTGGTGGGTTTTTGTTAAATGTGAGCCAAAATCATCACAATTAAAAGAACCAAAGACTTAAACTACTTCAGTCTGTGTGCACTGAATTTATTTAATACACGAGTATCACAATTTGACTTGAATTACTGAAAAAAATGAACTTTTCCACGACATTCTAAATTATTGAGATGCCCTGTATATAATATCTATATAGAGACGTTATTTCCGGGTCCAATACATTGGTTTTCGTGCACGTCAGTAAATCATTGACAGATTTTCCCCCCAGTCTTTGAAGCATATTTCTTAAATTACTTCTTATATTCATTTTTTTGTTCAGTCATTTAATTTAGATGTGTATTTCAATTTTTTTCTGCCCTTTTTTTAATAATTTCATTAATAAATTAATTTAAAGTGTACAATAAAGCACAATCAAAACTTTATATTATAATCACATTGCACTTGAATAAAGTTAAAGATGTAATCTGCCGATTGTCCTGCAGGTGTCCGCATAACTCTGTCTTCTTACGATGCACTTAGGGCTTTACGATTACTCCAGAGCACTCGTAGATCTACCATGATTTTCAAGTGCTACTTAAGTTACGATGCTTTTGGGAAACAGGCCGTAATATTAAGATCAGTCGTACTATCGTTTTTACGAACTTCTTAGGCTTACAAAGCTCTTGGGAAACGCAGCCCAGATTGTTTCTGGTAGCCATTGACTTCCATCGTATGGAAAAATAATAAAAAATACTGTGGAAGTCAATGGGGACCATTAATGGTTTAGTTTCACACATTCTTCAGAATATCTTGAAGAAAGAAGCTCATACAGGTTTGGAACAACTTGAGGGTGAGTAAATGATGACAGAATTTTAATTTAGCATGCACTATCCCTTTAAATGGTTTTGCTTCAGAACAGCAAAAGTAAACATAAATGTGCTTAGAATTGAGCATTGAAATGTATGGTTTTATCTGTGAACTGCATGTCAACAACATGCAACTTATGAGCATGACACAGGCTGAATAGTTTGGTTAAGTGTGAAGTTAAAGCTGAAGTCTTCCGTGTTTTTCCTCAGTGGACAGGTTCTCGGCAGGCGTTCGTTTGAAGGCCGGATTTGTGCCTGTCCCGGTCGAGACCGCAAAGCAGACGAGGATCATTTCAGGGAGCAACAGGCACTAAATGAGAGCGTGGCCAAAAATGGAAATGCCAATAAACGAAGTGAGCCAATGTATTTCAACAAGGACTCTGAACATTCTTCATATCATGTCATCTCTGGTTCTAACTGGAGCTTCTGTTTCTGATCTCACAGATTTCAAGCAGACTCCAGCCAATATTACAGGCCCTTGCATCAACATCAAGAAGAGGCGACATGGAGAAGAGGAGATGTATTATATTCCAGTGAGTGTGGAAGCATGCAGTTTGATTTTTTTTAATGTGTGTGTGTTTTTTTCAAATGCCTTGTTGAGTTAATTCTAATATTTTTTGGATTGTTTTGAAGGTGCGTGGCCGGGACAACTTCGACATCCTGATGAAGATAAAGGACAGTCTGGAACTTGTGGAGTTTGTACCACAACAGTTAGTGGATTCATACAGACAACAACAACAGCAGCTCCTACAGAGACAGTGAGTCTTTATGTAGGCTTCATACACTACCGTTCAGCAAGATTTGTTTTTTAAAAGAAATTAATACTTAATACTGTTCAGCAAGGATGCATTAAATCAAAAGTAACAGTAAAACATTTATACAAAATATTACAATATATGTTACAAAATATTTCTATTTCAAATAAATGCTGTTCTTTTAAGCTTTTTATTAATCAAAGAATCCTGAAAAAAAGGTTTCCACAAAATATGAAGCAGCACAACTGTTTTCAAAATTAATAATAATAATAAATGTTTCTTGAGCAGCAAATCAGGATATCAGAATGATTTCTGAAGGATCATGTGACACTGAAGACTGGAGAATGATGCTGAAAATTCAGCTTTGCTTCACAGAAATAAATTACATTTTAAAATATATTCACATAGAAAAAGGTTATTTTAAATTCTAATAATATTTCACAATATTTGTGTTTTTACTACATTTTTGATTAAAATAAGTGCAGCCTTAATGAATATAAGATATTTATTTCAAAATACAAAACAAATTGTACTGATCCCAGATGTTTTAACAGTAGTGCATATATACAAAAATTACGGTAACACTTTACAATAAGGTTCATTAGTTAACAGTAGTTAATGTTAATTTTAACATTTACTAATGCATTATTAAAATCACAAGTTGTGTTTAACATTAGTTAATGCACTGTGAAACAATGAACAACTGTATTTTCATTAAATAACATTAACAAAGAATAATAAATACTGTAAAATACGCATTGCTCATTGTTAGTCAATGTTAGTTATACCTGTTAACAAATCTTAATATTGACGTCTTATTGTAAAGTTTTACCAAATACTTTATTTTATTCTATATTTTGATATGGTAACTAAGAATTATATATGTAAATTACCTCTGTTATGATTGGCTAACATCTTTGCATGTAAAATTAGTAGCATCCAGTAGTGTTGGGGGTAACGCATTACAAGAAACGCGACTTACGTAATCAGATTACTTTTTTCAAGTAAATAGTAAAGTAACGCATTACTTCTAAATTTACAATGAAATATCGGAGTTACTTTTTCAAATAAGTAACGCCAGTTACTTTTTCCCATTTATTCCCGGACTCCTCTCCCTGTGCTGCGAGAAATCAGGAGTGAGTGCAGAGGTATTTCCTTCAGCTTGAGGCTTATTCATTTCACTTTTGGTGTGAAAAGGCTTTTACAGTTGCCAAAAATATACATTTTGGGCTTTTTTGTTATTAACAAACAAATAAGTTGTGCCCACCCAGGTGATAAGTAATTAGTTACTTTTTTTATGGAGTAACGCATTTTTGTAATGCATTACTTTTAAAAGTAATTTCCCCAAGAAGTACACATGGACCACATGAGTCATGTGTTACAGTGTTCACTGTAATATCATAACTGTCATAACTTATAAAAGCCAGCTTAGTTTCAGTAAAAGGCTTGGTAAACTGAGGAGGGGGCTTTGCAATATGAATGTTAGAGTATGTCCACATAACAGCGTGTGTTAGCTTTTTTTCACAAGAGGAAAATATTTTTAGCTGTGCATGATAGGCCTCTTTCAGCTCATCTCTTTATCATCCCGCATTTCAGCTCATTCTTTAGCATCCAGTTCTTTAGTGTTCCACATTGTGGGCTGTATATTAATTATATGCCTCTCGTGTGATTGACAGGAGTTATGTTGCCTCTCCGTCTCCATATGGCACCACAGTAACATGAATAGAGCCACGTGTCCATCAGCAAGCTTCCTCAATGACTCACTCGTGACACAACAGACTCAGCAGAGCGCAGAACCCTCTGTGTCCATGTCACATATGGGTAAGAGCCTACTCAACATTTCAGTTTTATTACCTTTCATCCATTACTTTTAGAACAAAACTGCCATTTGTTTGTGGAACTAAGGGACAGAATGTTTTTCTTGGTCATGAACTTGAAATTCTCATTTATTTCTTATATAATAGATATATTAGTATATGATATAGAATATATACCCACCACAGGCCTGCAAAAGGCATTTTTTTCACGTTTTATGTATTTGCCTTATGTTAAACTGCTTTAAATTCGTTTTTTTCCCACAACAATCTACACTCCATACACCACAATTGTCAAGCAAAAAAACAGGTTTTTAACATATTTGCAAATTTATTAAAAATAAAAAACTTAAATTATTCCATTGCATAAGTATTCATACTGGGACAGTTTAAATTTAGCTCAGGAGCATTCAAATTGCTTGTTGATGTTACTACACTTTGAGTGAAGTTAAGCTGTGGCAAATTCATTTGAATGGGTATGATTTGGAAAGGCACACACGTCTTAATATAAGGTCTAACAGCTGATAATGCATATCAGAGCAAAACCCAAGCCCTGAGGTCAAAAGAACTGTCTGTAGAGCTCAGAAACAGGTTTGCGTCAAGCCACACGTCTGTGGAAGAGTTCAGAAAAAAATCTTCTTTATTGAAGGTTCACAGAAGCATGTAGTCTCCGTTACCTTTAATGGAATAAGTTTGAAACAACCAGGACTCTTCCTAGAGCCTCCTGGACAAACTGAGCAACTGATGGAGAAGGGTCTTGGTTAGAGTGGTGACAAAGACCATGATGGTCACTCTAGTTGAGCTTCATGATCATATGTGGAGATAGAAGAAACCTACAGAAGGACAAACACCACTGCAACACTCCACCAATCTGGGCTTAATGTCGGAGTGGCCAGACTCAATCTTCTCAGTGAAGACACATGAAAACACACTTGAAATTTGCAAAAAAGCACCTAAAGGACCCTCAGACTGTGAGAAACAAGAGTCACTGGTCTGATGAACCTCAATTCCAAGCATCGTGTTTGAATGAAACCAGGCACTGCTCATCTCCTGCAGAGTAGCATCCCAAAAGTAAAGTTTGCTGGTAGCAGCCTCATGCTGTGGGTCTGTTTTTTTCAGCGGCAGGGACCGAGGGACTCATCAGAGTAGAAGAAAAACTCAATGCACCAAAATATTGAGATAGCCTTACTGAAAACCTAATCCAGAGCTTCAGAACCTCAGACTGGGGTGACGGTTCATCTTCCAACAGGACAATTACCCTAAGCACACAGCAGAGTGGCTATATACACTCTTGTGAATGGCCTTGAGTGACCCAGCCAGAGCCTGAGCTTGAACCCAGTCAAATAATTCTGGAGAAACTTGAAAATATGCTTTTGCTCCCATCCAACCTGACAGAGCTTGAGAGGTGAAGAGATGAGAGAAGAATGGAAGATAATTGCCAAATGCTGATGTGCAAAGCTTGTCGCATCAAACGAAAAAGACTTGAGACTGTAAAGGTGCTTCAGCAAAATATTTGGTTAATACTTATTTCAGTTTTTTTATTTTAATAAATTTACAAAGTTGTGACAATTCTGTTTTTACTTTGTCAGTATGGTGTATGGAGTGTAGAATGATGTGGGAAAAAGTAATTTACAGCAATTTAACATAAGGCAGCAACATAAGAAAACGTGAAAAAAATTAAGGGGTATGAATACTTTCGCAAGGCACCGTATATGTATATATATATATATATAATTTTTTTTGTTAGCCTAATTTCCATAATGCAAAGGATTCCTTCTTTTATTTCCTGCAAAATGTGCAAAGCATTGCATTTTATACTCTGATCATACACCAATTAGTCTCTCATCAGTTCTTTCAAAAACAGTTACTGATTTTGTCCATATTTCAACATCAGTTTATCACATGAAGTTCTGAAGTTATGCCAATAAACAAATAAAAAAACTATTTCTAGCTAGATGTCTGATGGTAACCTTTGTGAAAAATACACTTAGCATACTTTTAAAAAGAGATCATGTGTTTAAAAAAAAATTTGTAAATAATTTCCTTAATATACAATAGGAATATAACTCTAACTAATATTCAGTTTTCAGACCTTATTGCTTATTAATTGCACTTAAATGAAAATGTATTATAGTTTAAACTTATATTAAATGCAATGAACTAAGAGTGCTTTTTGGCCCACTAAAATGTATCATTATACAGTATGTAATTTCATAATTGTTGTCTTTGAAATATGGATAAAGTGTATCTACTGTGTATAAACTGCTGAATGTATTGACAAGCATTAATAATAAACTAAAATATATTTTAGTGTCATTTTGGTAACACTTTAGATTAGGAAACACATATTCACTATTAACTAAGAGTTTTCCCTCAATAAACTCATTTCCCACAAAAAACTAATTTGCTGCTTATTGATAGTAAGTAAGGTAGTTGTTGTAGTTAAATTTATATATTGGGTGGAGTTAAGATATCTAGAATATGGTCATGCAGAATAAGACATTAACATGTGCTTTATAAGTATTAATAAACAGCGAACATGCTAGTAATATGCATGCTAATAAGCAACTAGTGAACAGTGTTTCCTAATCTAAAATGTTACTGTAATTTTTATTAAAACTTGCAATATCAAACACACTGCAGTAGAAAAATTTTAATCAAGTTACTTTACATTCTTTAAAGCATGATAAAATATTGGTAAAACAACGATTTAAAATGTACTTTAAACTACATTTAATTGAACAAAGGGTAACACTTTATTTTAAGGTGGCCTTGTTACACATTACATGTACTTACTATTATAATAACAATTAATTATGCATAATTACATGCAAGTAACCCAAACCATATAGTAAGTACATGTAGTTAATTAATATTACTCAGCACTTAAATGTATTACACTGTAACAAGGACACCTTAAAATAAACTGTAACTGAACAAAGTACACTGTGTGTTCAGAAACATGAAATCATTGTCAGGGAGAAAGAATGAGGATTCAGTAGCGAATGTGCAAAAACAACATTTATTGGGAATTCCTAACAAGGAAGATGTCGAGAGTCAGACAGGGGAAAGGTGAAGGCAACTCCGGCTAGCTCAGGGACACAAACGGGCAGCCGACGCTCGAGGATCCGTGCAGCGAAGCCCACGGCAGAGGAGAGAAGGAAACTCCAGGAACTGGTCAGAAACAGAGGGATGCGAACTGAACATGGTAACAACATCAAACGATCTGACAACACAGGAAAGAAAACACACATTAAATAGGCCAGCTGATAAGCCACAGCTGGCGCTAATCAGCTGATGGCGCTGACCACCGGCAACACAAACCACACCCACAATGACACGGAGAGGGCTAGAATGAGTAAGTGAGCCCATGAACCGTGACAGGGCGCTCTCAGGCGAATTTACCCGTTGATTGTAATCCTCAATAAGGGAGTGGTCCAGAATGTTCCTAGCAGGAACCCAACTTCTCTCCTCCGGACCTTAACCTTCCCAGTCCACCAAGTACTGAAATCCGCGTCCCCGCCGTCTTGAGTCCAGAATGCGGTTAACCTGATGGGTGGGTTCCCTGTCTACGAGACGCTGCGGTGGGGGAACCGGGGCAGGCGGATTAATGGGTGAACGAAAAACGGGCTTCAATTTGGAGACATGGAACACGGGATGAATTCTCCAGTACGCCGGAGGAATTTTGAGGCGGACTGCCACCGGACTAAGAATTTTGGTGACAGAAAATGGGCCAATAAATTTGGGAGCTAGCTTATTACAAACGGATCGGAGAGGAATATTCTTGGAGGAAAGCCACACCTTTTGACCAATGATGTAAACGGGAGGCTTCGACCTGAGCCTTGGTGCACGTCCTCACTTGGAGAAGAGTCTCTCGGGCTCAAACAAAGATTGGCCCGTGGATGACACTGGTGATGAGTTGTGTGCGTACACCACCCATGAGAGTTGTTGGCTCCAGGAGGAAGGATTCTGAGTAACCAAACATCGCAACGTTCTCTCAAGATCCTGGTTGGCCCGCTCCATTTGGCCGTTGCTCTGCGGATGGAAACCAGAGGACAGACTGACACTCGCCCCCAGTAATCTGCAAAACTCCTTCCAAAATTTGGATACAAACTGGGGTCCCCTTTCGGAAACCACGTCCATCGAGAGGCCGTGAATGCGAAAGACGTGATCAACGACAGTAACCGCTGTCTCCTTGGCTGAGGGTAATTTGGGCAAGGGAATGAAATGGGCTCCCTTCGAGAAACAATCCACTACGGTCAATACAACCGTGTTGCCCTGGGAGGGCGGAAGGGCAGTGACGAAATCGAGCGAGATGTGGGACCAGGGTCTCGAAGGGACCGACAGCGGTTGAAGTAACCCGTCAGGGTGTCGATTGGAAGTCTTACCACGAGCGCAATCGGAGCAGGCCAAAACAAAATCTCGAACCTCCCGAGCCATAGAAGGCCACCAGAATCGCTGTTTTACGAGGAAACTAGTCCGATTCACCCCTGGATGACAAGCCAAGCTAGAACAATGACTCCACCGAACGATGTCAGACCTTAACCTCTCTGGCACAAATAATCGACTCGGTGGGCAACCGGGTGGAGGTGTTACCCCTTCTAAGACCGTGCGGACCTTCGACTTGACCTCCCATACGAGAGTGGAGATGACGAGTCTCTCAGATAAAATACACTCGGGATTGGATGTGCGCTCGGAAAGTTCAAAAACGCGAGACAATGCATCGGGTTTGATGTTCTTAGAACCCGGACGATAGGAAAGTGTAAAGTCAAAGCGACCGAAAAAGAGTGCCCACCGAGCCTGCCTGGAGTTAAGTCGTTTGGCGGACCTGATATACTCTAGGTTCTTATGATCGGTCCAGACAATAAAGGGTACCCCCGAACCCTCTAACCAATGACGCCACTCTTCCAGCGTTAACTTGACCGCCAACAACTCTCGGTTACCAATGTCATACTTACATTCGGCAGGTGATAAGTGATGGGAAAAAAACGTGCAAGGATGCATCTTGTCATCCGAGGAAGAGCGCTGGGATAGCACCGCACATACCCCCACCTCTGACGCATCGACCTCCACCACGAAATTGCGAATGAAACGCCGGTAGAAATTGGCGAACCCCAGGAACCTCTGTAGGGCTTTACAGGACCCTGGGGTTCGCCAATCCACCACAGCCTTAACCCTGTCGGGATCCATGCGCATTCCCTCGGACAAGATTATGTACCCCAAGAGCGGAACTGACTGTGCATGAAACGCACACTTCTCCACCTTGACAAAAAGCCCATTCTCGAGCAGCCTCTGGAGCACTCGTCTGACATGCTGAACGTGTTCCTGGAGAGAAGAGGAAAATATCAATATGTCATCCAGGTAGACGTATATGAATTGATCAACCATGTCTCTCAGCACGTCATTAACGAGTGCTTGAAAAACCGCAGAGGAGTTGGATAACCCGAAGGGCATAACAAGATATTCAAAGTGCCCTCTGGGGGTATTAAACACGGTTTTCCACTCATCCCCCTTCCTTATGCGGACCAAATGATAACCATACGCAAATCTAGCTTGGAAAAGATGGATGCCCCTTGCAACCGCTCAAAAGCTGACAACATCAACGGCAAAGGGTAAGTATTCTTTACCGTGATATCGTTCAGCCCCCGGTAATCGATGCATGGCCGCAGAGAACCGTCCTTCTTGGCCACGAAAATAAACCCTGCCCCAGCGGGAGAAGAGGGGCGGATGAGCCCGGCTGCTAGAGAATCAGAAATATATTTCTTCATGGCCTCCCTCTCCGGAGTGTAAAGTGAATATAATTTGCCCTTAGGCGGAGATGTACCTGGCACTAGATCTATGGCACAGTCATAAGGACGATGCGGAGGAAGAGAAGCAGCCCGGGACTTACTGAACATTTCCTTCAGGTCAAGGTACTCCTCGGGCATGTTAGACAGATTCACCGGCTCATTCTGCAACAAAGAAGAAGACACAGATGAACAAGCAGACATAAGACAAGAAGCATAACATGAGTCACTCCACGCCGATATGGAATTACGGCCCCAATCCACCCTGGGATCATGCTGAACCAGCCAGGGATGGCCAAGGACAATAGGTACCAATGGGGACTCCGTGAGCAGAAGGGTGATTTCCTAAGAATGGTTTCTTGAGGTTATGAGGGTGATAGGTCCCGTAGTGTGTGTAATACTGGGAACGTTATGTCCATTGAGTGCGTTAACAGAGATCTTGTGGCAGAGAGGAACTATTGGGATTTGAAGGTGAGATGCCAGACTGTAGTCCATAAAATTATCTTCTGCTCCGGAATCCAGCAGGGCTTGGCAGTTGTGGAATCGGGCTGCCCATTGTAGTCTTACCGAGAGAAGAGTTGAGGACGAGGATTTCTCCAAGGATAATCCACCCGACAGTAACCTCGGTTCTACTGTCAGGCTGGGCCTTTTACTGGACAGTGAACCAGGATGTGCCCCTCAGAGCCACAGTATAGGCAGAGTCCCATAGCTCTCCGGCGGTTACTCTCCTCCCGGGAAAGCCGAACTCTACCCACCTGCATGGGTTCGCAATTGGATGTGGGACTGACCATCATACTGGAGTTGACAGCGGAGGAAACAGGAAGTCCCGACCTCAAAGTGTAACGGCCTCGTTGCTCACACAGTTGAAGACGCGTGTCAACGCGAATGGCTAGATCGATCAGTCCATCAAGACCAGAGGGTAACTCCATAGCAAAAATCTCTTTCTGAATATGGACAGCAAACCCATGCAGGAACATGTCCCACTGCGCCTCTTCGTTCCATTTACATTCCGCCGCCAGGGTCCGGAACTCGATGGAATAGTCAGAGACGGTCCTGTCCTCCTGCTGTAGTTCGGCCAACATGTGTGCGGCCTCACGACCCATCTACGCACGATCAAAAACCCATCTCATCTCCTGAGAGAGGGCCTAGAATGAAGTGCAACAGGAATGTTCATTCTCCCACACCGCCGTTCCCCACAGAGCCGCGCGTCCTGACAGCAGTGTCACTAGACACACTAGAGCCACCTTTGACTGTTCTGTGGCGAACGTCACTGGTTGGAGAGAGAAAAACATTGAACACTTAGTCAGAAAGGCTCTACAGTGGTTAGGCTCACCAGCATATGTCTCTGGTGCGGGTAGACGTGGCGCCCGATGCCTGTAGATGTAGAGGGAACCGGAGGTGGGAGTGGCGCAGTGGGTAAGCTCAGCTGTTGTAGTTGGGTGGTGAGCTCGGACACCTGCGCTACCAAGGCTTGCACAGCCCGTCCCGTAGCTAGCATCTGCTCCTCCTGATGATCCATGCATGTATTGTTGTGGGATAAAAAAATGTGCAGGTCCGTAGCATTCGCTGAATCCATAATGTGGTCAGATCGTTCTGTCAGGGAAAAAGAATGAGGATTAAGTAGCGAATGTGCAAAAACAACATTTATTGGGAATTCCCAACAAGGAAGATGATGAGAGTCAGACGAGGAAAGGTGAAGGCAACTCCGGGTAGCGCAGGGATACAACAGGCAGCCGATGATCGAGGATTCGTGCAGCGAAGCCCACGGCAGAGGTGGGAAGGAAACTCCAGGAACTGGTCAGAAACAGAGAGACGGGAACTGAACATGGTAACAACATCAAACGATCTGACAACACAGGACAGAAAACACAGACATTAAATAGGCCAGCTGATAAGCCACAGCTGGCGCTAATCAGCTGATGGCGCTGACCACCGGCAACACAAACCACACCCACAATGACACGGAGAGGGCTAGAATGAGTCAGTGAGCCCATGAACCATGACAATCATCTCACTGTAAGTACACTTAAGTGGCCTTTTATTTCAGTAATATTATATGATCTGCAAGTACAACTTTTTTTTAATATACTATTAAGATTTGAAGTACACTACATGTGCACATCTAATACAATTAAGCACACCTTTTTTTCACAAGGGCACCTGTTTGATCTGATTTGATTGCATTGAATAAATGAGACACTTATCAATGACATTTGCACTCATCTACCAGACAGTGGCTAATATTTACTCCCTAAATCCCATGTGAGTCTCATCCAGTGTTTGTTGAGTGTTGATTTGTGTGTATTAGTTGTGGTGTGTGTTGATTGGGTCTCGTGGGTTTGTTGCTGCAGGTACGAACATGCTGAGTGGACACCACATGCAGTCTAACGGAGATGTAAATGGAGCTCATGCGTCTCAGTCTATAGTGTCCACCTCTCACTGTACCCCTCCCCCACCTTACAACCCCGACCCCAGCCTCGTCAGGTACTACACCCTGCAGTAGCACCAACCTGACACACACACACTAGACATGATGTACGGCTCCTTTTTACAACACTGCGGTTTTAAATAGCGATTTATTTTTATAACATTGTGACTGAATTCAGCCTGATGTGTCTTATCAACAGTGGCTTCAGGTTGTCCTGTTATATTAGGATAAAGAGACCTTAAAGGGATAGTTCACCCAAAAATGAAAATTTGATTTTTGTCTGCTTACCCCCAGGGCATCCAGGATGTTGGTGACTTTGTTTCTTCAGTAGAACACAAACGAAGATTTTTAACTCAAAAGTTGCAGTCTATCAGTCTTATAATATAATTGGATGGGAATCACGGCTTTGGGAGTAAAAAAAACACACAAACAAAACCAAATTAAACTCTGCGGCTCGTGACGATACATTACATGACGCGTGACGCGTCTTCGTCTTCTTGCTTCACGGCGGATCGCAGACTTATAAGTGCATTACCGTCACCTATCTCTCAAATGGACCATTGACACTCTATCTACAATCTCAATTAGGAGTGTCAATGGAGATAGGTGGCGGTAATGCACTTATAAGTCTGCGGTTTGAGTTAAAAATCTTCGTTTGTGTTCTACTGAAGAAACAAAGTCACCTACACCTACTATTGGATGCCCTGGGGGTAAGCAGATAATTATCACATTTTCATTTTTGGGTGAACTCTCCCTTTAAATAATTCAAAATGCCTCTTTAGATGCAGCTCTATTTCTCCTCCACGTCATCATTTGTCTTTACATAGTTAGAATCATGGAATTATGGTATATTGATGCTTTTTCTTTTGTGCTAATACACAAAAGAGGATTGTGATTGTAATGAACCCTTTGCTTTTAAAGAGGCTTTTGGTTTCTTTTTCAGACTTAACTATTTGTACATAAGAGTAATATCTTTCTAAAATTTTTTCTCTGCTGGTCAGAGAAGCTTTTTGACTTCAAATCACACTTTAGTGTGTAAAACATGTAAACCTTTTTCATTAATATACATGTCATATCGATTTTTAACCACTTTATGTTCCATATTTGCCAGACGACGACATCACACCAGGTATTTAGCCTCATCGGGCTGGATGGGGGTGGCGAGGTGTCTTTCTGGTTAATGGCCTGTGCAATTTCATCAGTAGGGTGAATCTCACAAAAAAACATGTCTGGTACACCCCAAAATCAAAAGAAAAAAAATAGAAATGATATTTTGCTTGATTAGTTTAAACTTTTAAGCACCATTTAAGTTTTTTTGCATTGTAACATTATTTTCATGACAATTAAGCTCATTCCCCCCATTAAATACTCAATACTGTAATTTTATTATTATTTTTTTGTGTGTAATTCTCATTGTTCTGAATAGTAATTTTTCATTAAATGAAAAAAAGTAATTTTCTCACTAGACTAGTTGTTTAAAGACCCGCACAACAATTACTACCATATATTATAATCTTTTTTTTTTTTTTTTACAATTTAAAGTAACATATCTTTGTATTTTTATTACAGAATTGAGAATTATGATAATTAAAATGTGGAATATAAAAAATGGTAATATAATATCATTAAAAGTGATGTATCAATCTAAAAAAATCGTAGTGGTGCTAAAAATATTTAGTTTCTTTCAGATTGAAATATGACACTGTATTACACGTTCCAGACAGGTTTTTTGAGATTTTCCTTCACCCAGTTATCTGTTTACATTATTTACCCAGTTAATCGCATTGTCATCTGTGCTACTTTGTCAGTCATAAGTCTTATATACTGGCACCTTGAGGGATATTTATTTTTAAACTAAATGTGTTATTTTCCATGCACATTGCAATGTTTTACAGACTCTTTTGTCACAAATTTGATTATTAATATCAATGTTCCATCTACATTTAATACTTAATGTATCAGGGTGAAATTAAAAGGCAGCGTCTATAATTATGACAAAGCAACCATATGTTTCTTCTGCGATCCATCTTTGTTTAAAATGACTTAAAATGCAAAGATTACACATACTTTCCTCACTTTCTTGTAGTTTTGTTTGTCTCAGTTGCTCTACCTTTAAAGTCACTCTGTCGGCTTTATATATTTACAACATTTCCTGTTTTGATTGTACATCCAGCAAATCCTTTTTTATTGGTGAAATATTTATAATAAAAAGATCAATGCAATGAAAAACTTGTTACGCATCATTAATGTAATTGCATGTTTTGATTGCATTTTTATTTATAAAAAGAAATCATATGCAAATTCAGAAAAATTAATACACAAACATTTACATGTATGCACTTTCATTTACTACACTACTTTTTTCAAAGTTGGGGTCAGTAAATTTATATATATTATAAATCTATATTCAGCAAGGCCTTAAATGATCAAAATGTGACGTAACACAACGTTTACATTGTACAAAAATAATTCTAAATTCCATAAATTCCCAATTCTGAACTTTCATCATAGAATCCTGTAAAAAAGTGTCATGGTTTCCATAAAAATATTAAACAGCACAACTATTTCACTGAATATAAATATTTGCAAATAAGAATGATTTCTGAAGGATCATTTGAAACCGAAGAATGGGGTAATAGCTGCTGAAAATTCAGCTTTACCATCACAAGAATAAATTACATTTTACAATATATGCAAATATTAGATAGAATATATACACATTTTTTCTGATCAAATGCAGTAACGGATCACATCTTAGAGAGAGAGAGAGAGAGAGAAAGAGAGAGAATCTCACCAAACTTTTGAATGATAGTGTATATTGCATTCACTTCTAGCCCAACGTTTCAGCATTTTTTTTAACTGGTATTTGTATCATCACTGATTTATTCATAATCATGATTACAATACAAATGCTTTATTTTAATCAAGTACTCTAAATACACTCTCATTATCATTCCATCAGTTCTTGATAATAATCCCTGTGCAGATGCAAATGCCGTGGTGCTTTGCTTGTTATGTTCTCCATGGGTGAATATGTAATTCACAGGATGCAGCCGCTTGGTCTTAGTGGGATTCCTTTTCTCTCTGAACAGTTTCTTAACCAGCCTGGGCTGCCAAAACTGCATCGACTACTTCATGTCACAGGGACTCCAGAGTGTCTACCACCTTCAGGCTCTTTCCATGGAGGTAAACCAACAGTTCAGGCAATTTTCATTCTTGGTTGATTTGTGTTTTATCCTGATTTTTAAAAAGTCATTAAATGTTATAAGCCATGAATCAAACCAACCAGCTATGAGGTGAATCACATTACAAACTTTGATTTGAAGCAAAATGTATTTTAAAATAAGAAAAAAAGGGTAACACTTTAGTTTTGTCACGGGTTGCTACTGTGAGGAGCACGGAGTGAGGAACGAGGAGACGCAGAGTCCAATTCAAACATACAATATTTAATAATATCCAAAACACACGTAGCATAGGTTGACAAACAATTCCAGACAAGGGAGAACAGAACGGGCTCAAACTCAAATAGGGCAGATAACGAGGGGCAGACAGGTGAGGAAGATAACTAATAAAGAGAAACACCTGGAACTAATAGAACTAAATGGGACATAGTGACGAGAACAGGAAACAAACCAAATAAGGACAAACAGGAACTAAACGGGAACATACATGTGACATTGCTCCCCCCTCCCGAAAGGCGCTTCCCACGCCGTAACAATACAACCGGAGGTGGGGTGGGCGTCCTGGAGGCTGGTGCAAGACAGGGACACGGGAAGGCCTCCAGGGCGGATCAGGGAGCTCCGGGAGCCATGGCGGAGCAGGAAGTTCAGGAGGCCATGGCAGAGCAGGAAACTCAGGGGGCCATGGAGGAGTAGGGAACTCAGGAGGCCATGGCGGAACAGGCAGTCCAGGAGACCATGGCGGATCAGGGGACTCAGGAGGCCATGGCGGATCCTCCATGACCTTAGCAGGCTTGGCCACCACGGCCACGGGTATATGCCCCCCCCCCCCAAAAAAAACATTTTCTTGGGCAATTTGGAATTCTGGGGGGCGCTCTGGAGTAGGCGCTCTGGGGCTGGAGCCGACACTGGAGCGAGCTCTGGGGCTGGGTCTGATAATATTCAGTATTGCAACTATAGAAACAATATATTTTAAGTATACAAAATACATACTGTATATATACAGCAGCATATTTTTATATAACCACCCTAAATGTACTGGGATACAAATATTATTCTTGTAATAGAATGATATTATTCACAAAGGCCATGAAATGGGCCGCTTTCACAGTATGGCATTCACTGTAACTGGCGATCTTGTGTTCCTCAGGATCTTGGGGCGCTGAAGATCCCTGAGCAGTTCCGGCTGGCGATCTGGAGGGGCCTGCAGGACATGAAGCAGGGCCACGATTACGGCCAGCAGCTCATCCGCTCCAGCAGTAACATGGCCAGCATGGCCCTCGGCGCCGGAGGAGAGCTGCAGCGGCAGCGCGTCATGGAGGCCGTGCACTTCAGAGTGCGTCACACCATCACCATCCCCAACCGTAGCGCCCCCACAGGAGCGGAGGAGTGGGCTGACTTCGGCTTTGACATGCCCGACTGCAGGTTACACAAGCACTCCATTAAGGAGGAGTTCGCAGAAAGCGACGTTCACTGAGAAGGACCGCACATCCATCGCTTTCCATGCATCATCCATATTGATTTCTTTAAACTGCGATGGACCGTTTGTATTTTCCATATAGTAGCACTTCAGTATTTGACAACAAATGATTTGAGGAGTAAGAATCTTTGTGCAAACAATTCCCTTTTATTAAAACCAGGGTTCAAACTAATATTTTTATTTCATTGTCGTTTGTGGCCTTATGCTAATATTACATCACATATTACAAATTATCCATGAGCTAAAATGAATTATATATTATTAGGACGTAGTTATGAACAGTTAAAAGCAGTGTATGATTTATGAACATTGCCTTATTTATTTCGGCTTGGTGTAAATAATAATTGTGCAATCATGTATGATATTGAATTATGTGTGACGTAATGCCCATAGATCAAGTGGATGCTTGACCCACAAAATCATACTTTATTTACTTACAGTGGGTACGTAAAGTATTCAGACCCCCTTAAATTTTTCACTCTTTGTTATATTGCAGCCATTTGCTAAAATCATTAAGTTCATTTTTTTTTTCCCTCATTAATGTACCCACAGCACCCCATATTGACAGAAAAACACAGAATTGTTGACATTTTTGCAGATTTATTAAAAAAGAAAAACTTAAATATCACATGGTCCTAAGTATTCAGACCCTTTGCTGTGACACTCATATATTTAACTCAGGTGCTGTCCATTTCTTCTGATCATCCTTGAGATGGTTCTACACCTTCATTGAGTCCAGCTGGGGGGGGGGGGGGGGGGGGGGGGGGGGGGGGTGTTTGATTTATACTTATGGCTTGATTAGGAAAGCCACACACATGTCTATATAACACCTTACAGCTCACAGTGCATGTCAAGCAAATGAGAATCATGAGGTCAAAGGAACTGCCTGAAAGAGCTCAGAGACAGAATTGTGGCAAGGCACAGATCTGGCCAAGGTTACAAAAAAATTTCTGCTGCACTTAAGGTTCCTAAGAGCACAGTGACCTCCATAATCCTTAAATGGAAGATGCTTGGGACGACCAGAACCATTCCTAGAGCTGGCCGTCCGGCCAAACTGAGCTATCGGGGGAGAAGAGCCTTGGTGAGAGAGGTAAAGAAGAACCCAAAGATCACTGTGGCTGAGCTCCAGAGATGCAGTCGGGAGATGGGAGAGAGTTGTAGAAAGTCAATCATCACTGCAGCTCTCCACCAGTCGGGGCTTTATGGTAGAGTGGCCTGACGGAAGCCTCTCCTCAGTGCAAGACACATGAAAGCCCGCATGTAGTTTGCTAAAAAACACCTGAAGGACTCCAAGATGGTGAGAAATATGATTCTCTGGTCTGATGAGACCAAGATAGAACTTTTTGGCCTTAATTCTAAGCGGTATGTGTGGAGAAAACCAGGCACTGCTCATCACCTGTCCAATACAGTCCCAACAGTGAAGCATGGTGGTGGCAGCATCATGCTGTGGTTTTTTTTTCAGCTGCAGGGACAGGACGATTGGTTGCAATCGAGGGAAAGATGAATTAGTACAGGGATATCCTGGACGAAAACTTTTCCAGAGTGCTCAGGACCTCAGACTGTGCTGAAGGTTTACCTTCCAACAAGACACTGACCCTAAGCACACAGCTAAAATAACGAAGGAGTGGCTTCACAACAACTCTGTGACTGTTCTTGAATGGCCCAGCCAGAGCCCTGACTTAAACCCAATTGAGCATCTCTGGAGAGACCTAAAAATGGCTGTCCACCAACGTTTACCATCCAACCTGACAGAACTGGAGAGGATCTGCAAGGAGGAATGGCAGAGGATCCCCAAATCCAGGTGTGAAAAACTTGTTGCATCTTTCCCAAAAAGACTCATGGCTGTATTAGATCAAAAGGGTGCTTCTACTAAATACTGAGCAAAGGGTCTGAATACTTAGGACCATGTGATATTTCAGTTTTTTTCTTTTTTAATAAATCTGCAAAAATGTCAACAATTCTGTGTTTTTCTGTCAATATGGGGTGTTGTGTGTACATTAATGAGGAAAAAAATTAATTTTTAGCAAATGGCTGCAATATAACAAAGAGTGAAAAATTGAAGGGGGTCTGAATACTTTCCGTACCCACTGTATTTTGAAAAACACAGGTTTATCAAAGCCAGATGTGTACGGCTGGATCAAAAGGCATTCTGTATTTGAATTATTTTCTCATTTCAATAAGTCATACCATACCTATAATATGTTCATCAAAGTTTTACAATGACATTGATGAAGAAAACACCATAAAAGTGAATTTACAGGTTTTTAATTATTTTTATTTTTGAACTAAGACACGTTTTTTTGAAGTGGTGCTTTACACTGCAACTTTTTTTTATTTATTTTTTTTATGAATGATCTTTTAAGTGTTGTGTTGTTGAAAGGAGACCTCTGCATCATCATAGGGTTATGTCGACTTTTAACGTTCACAGGACGCCGTTTTGGTATTTCGCTTGCAGGAAAGGTTTATTTATCATGCTGTACGTTATACTGGTCTACTTTTCTGTTATTTTTATGTTTTCATCAAATAGTAAAATTATTATGACTCCGCCAATGTATTAAGGTGAATCTTACAAAAACATCCAGGTGACATTTCCATCCCAAAATTGCAAAATTCTTAATATATATATACTGTATTACTCTATATACTATATATATATATATATATATCTAATTTGTCACGGGGGTAATGCATGGTAAAAAAATAAATACATAAATAAAAAATCAGCAAAGCACAACAAATAAGAATTTTGGGATAAATGCACTAAATTGTTATTAACAATAAATAAATAAAAAATACAAAAATTATGAAATGGGTCTTTAATCAAAATATTATTAATTTTTTGGGGCGGAGGGGGCTAAAAAAAGACCTAGACATAATTTTTTTTTGATTCACCTCTCCAACACTAAACAACAAAGTCTTATATGTACTATTTAACTTCACTTTAACATCACTTTTAATACTACTAGTACTAAGAAGATGACAAAGTTTGATGTACTTTTGTTCAGCAGACCCACACAATTATCATGATGTGAACCCATCAAAAGCCACTGCTTGTGTCTTGTTTAGGTAAAAAATAATATAGGAAAGCAGAAAAGTGTTCCAGGAACATTGTCTTCTGTGGTATATAAGGAATATATTTATACTTCTTATACCCATAACGTCCAAGGGCCGTCTTGAACATTAATTGTTTGGTAGATTGTATGTAGTCAGAGGTATATTTGTCACCTTTATTTAACAAGCAAATGCATTTGTAAATAACTAGTGTTACCCATAGAATTCCTTGTTGTTCATGTAATAACAGCACGTTTTAAACTGGGACACAGGAGGTAAATTGAGGAAAAAAATGCTGTTTCTAAATTGGCCGTGATGGTGAAATACCATCATATATATCGAAGCACTTTATGGCTTTAGGATATTGCAAATGATGTTATATTCACAATTGATATCAGTCAGTATTATGTCATGCTGTGTCATTTTGACAATTTTTAGAAATGTTTTTAAGAGTTAATATCTTGTGTTTTCATTAAAGAGCTGTAACACTGTTTCTTTTTTATATCGCCACGTTTGAATGATGTAAAATGATTTCTTTTTCAAATAAATACAAAAGTGTGCAAAGCAACGTAACGGTGAGGAATCTTGTTTCAGAACGAGAAGCTGTTGTTTGGTCTCTGCTGGATTTCAGTCATTCTACACCTATTTAGGATCAAGTTAGGCCATCGATGAGACGACACCGGAGAGCATCTGAAAGAGCAATAAAACAACTAGATAAAGTTGGTCAAGACAATCTTTGAAGCTGGGTTGAGAAAGCCAGGCCAGAAAGATTGAAAGAGTTTTATAAGCTTGAAGAAAAATGCTTTGAAGTTATACAGTCTATTACAAAAACAGATAGATAGACAGATAGATAGATATATAGATATAGATAATAGATAGATATATGATAGATGATGGATAGATAGATAGATGGATGGATAGATCAATGATAGATAGATGGATAGATAGATGATATATGATAGATAGATAGATAGATTATAGATGATAGATAGATTATAGATGATAGATAGATGATAGATATATGATAGATAGATGGATAGATAGATAGATATATGAAGGATAGATAGATAGATAGATAGATAGATAGATAGATAGATAATAGATAGATAGATAGATAGATAGATGGCTATATGGATGGATAGATTGGATAGATCTATAGATAGATGATGGATAGAAAATAGATAGATAGATGTATGATGATAGATAGATAGACATATGGATAGATAAATAAATAATAATAGATATATAATAGATTGATTAGATGGCTAGATCAATAATGGATAGATGTTTAGTATAGATAGATGGCTAGATATATATATATGATATATAGGTAGATGATTCTATATAGACTTAGATCGATGTCTTCGATAGATAGATAGATGGATATATCCATAGATGATGATAGATCGATAGATAGATAGGATATAAGATGGATAGATAAAATAGATTGATAGATGTTAGACTAGATAGGGCTAGATATATGATAAGGATAGATAGATAGGTACATGATATAGTAAAATGAAGATATATCGATGTCTATATAGATGTCTAGATAGATGGCTAGATAGATAGATTGATAGATAGATAGATGGATAGATAAATAAAATGTAGCTATATTCATAGATAGATAGATAGATGGGGGGGAAAAAAAAAAGTTTTTTCTATCAATAGATGGATAGATGTTAGATAGATAGATGGCTAGATATATGATAGATGGATAGATAGATAGATAGATTAGATAGATAGTATATGATAGATAGATAGATAGATAGATAGATAGATGGCTAGATAGATAGATAGATGGATAGATGATAGATATATGGATGATAGATAGATGATAGATAGATTATGGATAGATGATGGATAGATAGATATATAGATGGATAGATGTGTAGCGAATCAACTCATGGGGAAATATGAATAAATTAATCATAACTTGTTATAATTATTTATAAATATTTAGATCCGCTGTAGATATTTAGCTGATCTCTCAGGGTCAACTGTCTGTCAATTCTAAGAACGTTCATTTCCTGGTTAAGGGAAATAACTTTCTTACTGTACAATTCTACAAAGAGCTTGTAGCATAAATCTGCATGATTAAGTGACTCCAGTTATGAGCAAACAATGAACAACGTCAAGTGTGGTACAAGTAAGACTTTATTAACTGCATAAACACTTAAACTAGTCCAACATAATACATAAACACATAAACTGGTCTAACAAAACACACACACACACATACAGTTGGGTATAGGAAAGGGTTAAAGCTTAACTCAGTACATAGAAGAGACATAAGGAATGAAATTTAAGGAACCATTTGCATATTCAGCAGATCTACAGCCTGAAGGGAACATCAGATTCTTAGTTCATACACACCTTTTTTTTTTTTTTTGTAAAAAGGTGCAAATGATACCTAATGTATTAATTAATAAGACTAAGTTTGAATACTTACACGTCTCGTCTGTCTGAAAGAAAGGTTTGATGCAATCTGAAAGTCCCAGTTGATCTTTGCTGAAGTTGGTTGATGAAAAAGAACCAGTCTGAGTCAGAGAATCTTTGTGAATGGAAAAATCAAGGCCGAAGCCTGGCACGAACTTAGCCGGTTGCAGACGTGTTCTAGCTCGTGTCTTCATCTTAGAATCTAACCGAACCACCGACTCTGGGCGGGTCACATGGGGTGATGCCTTTAAGGTCTCGGAAGAGTCACGCCTCTCAATGTGGGCTTGTCCAATGAGAGATACAGAAATTCCAAGCGGAAGGTGGCAATTGCTGGAGGGTTTTACGACCCTTTGTCTCTAAGCATGGTATTTCGCATATATATATTAATAGCTAGAATAGATAGATAGATAGATCGATAGATAGATGGACAGATGGACAGACAGACAGACAGAGATATATAGATAGATAGATAGATAGATAAAGATAGATAGATAGATAGATAGATAGCGAAATATATAGATAGATAGATAGATAATAGATAGTTAGATAGATAGATGATGGATGACCGGATAGACAGACAGATGGATGGATAATAGATAGATAGATAGATAGATAGATGTATAGATAGATGGCTGATAGATGACAGCTAGATAGATGCCTAAATATATAGATAGATATATAGATAGATAGATAGATAGATGCTAGATAGATAGATAGAACGACAGATAGATAGACGGATAGTATGAATAGATAGTAGCATGATAGATAGATAGATGGATTGATAGACGGCTAGCTGATAACGGCTAATAGATAGATAGATCGATAGAAGATAGATGGCTAGATAGAAGAATAGATGATATATGATCGATATATAGATAGATAGATAGATAGATGATATATAGATAGATAGATAGACGATGGATGTATGGATGATAGATAGATAGATAGATAGAAGATGGATAGATAGATATATGATGGATAGATAGTATGGTAATGATAGATGAATAAGAGATGATGGATGATAGAATTAGATAGTGATGGCGAGATAGATTGATAGATGATAGATGATAGATAGATAGATCGATAGATAGATAGATAGATAGATAGAAGAATAGCTAGCTGGATAGATAGACGGATAGGTAGATAGATGGATAGATGGCTAAATGGTTAGATGGATAGATAGATAGCTAGATAGATGGATAGATAGATAATGATAGATATATAGATAGATATATAGATGGTAGATAGATGGTAGATAGATAGATAGATGATAGATAGATAGATATATAGATAGAGATGGATAGATGATAGAGATGGATAGATATAGATAGATATGTATAGATGATAGATAGATAGATGATAGCTAGATAGATAGATAGATAGATAGAATATATAACTAAATGATATATAATAGATTATAGATAGAGGATAGATAGATAGATGATGGATAGATGATAGATAGATAGATTATAGGTTATAGATAGATAGATGATAGATAGATAATAGATGATAGATAGATAGATATATAGATAGATAGATAGATAGATAGATGTATAGATGGATAGATGGATAGATGGATAGATATATAGATGGATGGATGGATGAATGGATAGATATGGATGGCTAGATAGATAGATAGATGGATAGATGATAGATGATAGATAGATATATAGAGGATAGATTGCTGGCTAGATAGATGGCTAGATAGATAACAGATGATGGATATATGATGATAGATAAATAGATAGATAGTATAGATAGATAGATAGATATATAGATAGATAGATAGAACAGAGAGATGGATAGATATAAATGGATATATGATAGATAGATTGGCTAGATAGATAGATCTATAGATAGGATATATAGACAGATAGATGGATAGATAGATGGATAGATAGATGATACATAGATAGACAGATGGATAGCTAGATGGAATAATAGATAGAGGACTATATAGATGGATAGATAGCTAATGGCGAGATAGATGTCTAGATAGATGGAATAGATAGATGGATAGATAATAGATAGTAGATAGAATAGATAGATCGATAGAGATAGATTGCTAGATAGATAGAACAGACATAATAACGGATAATGGATAGATAGATGGCTACAGATAGATAGACAGATAGATGCAGATAGATAGAGAATAGATAGTAGATAGATAGATTAGAGATAGATCGATTAGATAGATAGATAGATGCTAATGGCGTAGATAGATAGATGGATGTATTGATGGATGATGGATGGATGGATGGATGGATGGATAGACAGACAGATAGATAGATTTAGTTGTTTATAGATAGATAGATAGATAGATTAGATGATAGATAGATAGATAGATGCTAGATAGATAGATAGATGGATGGATGGGATGGATGGATGGATGGATGATGGATGGTGATGGAGGATGGATGGATGGGATGGATGGATGATGATTGGATGGATAGAATATAGAGATAGATAGATAGATAGATAGATGATTGATGGATGGATGGATGGATAGATAGTTAGATAGATAGATAGACAGATAGATGAGAGATAGATAGACAGATAGATGAGTATAGATTTGAATAGATAGATAGATAGATAGATAATATTAGATAGATAGATAGATAGATAGATGATAGATAGACAGACGATAGACAGATAGATAGATAGAGTAGAGATCATGCATAGATAGATAGATATGATATACAGCACCGATAGATGGCTAATAGTTAGATATATGGATAGATAGATGGCTAGATATATAGACGATAGATAGACATATAGATAGATAATAGATAGATAGATAGATAGCTAGATGGCTAGATAGATAGATAGATAGATGGATAGATAGAGGGATAGATAGACTGGATAGATAGTGGATGGATTGGATGGATGGATGGATGGATGGATGGATGGATGACTTACGGAACGAAGGAACGACGGACGGACGGACGACGGCCGGATGATGATGGAAGATAGATGGATATATGGGTAGATAGCTACGATAATTATAGATAGATAGCTGGCTAATCGATGTAATAGTAGATAGATAGATAGATAGTTAGATAGATAGTTAGATAGATAGTTAGATATATAGATAGATAGTTAGATAGATAGATCAATAGATAGATAGATAGATGGAGATAGATGATAGATGGATAGATGGATGGATAGATGGATGATAGATAGATAGATAGATATATGATGGATAGATAGATGATAGATAGATGGCTGGATGGATGGATAGATATGGATGGCTAGATAGATAGATAGATAGAGAGATAGATAGATAGATAAGATAGATAGATAGATAGATAGCTAGATAGATAGATAGATCTATATACAGACGATAGCCGGATAGATATATGGGATATATCATAGATAGATGGATAGATGTGTTAGATAAATAGACAGATAGATAGACATATAGTTAATAGATAGATATAGATAAGCTAATGATAGCATAGATAGATAGATAGATAGATGGATAGATGATAGGTAGATAGATAGATAGACAGACCGATAGATAGATAGATAGAAAAATAGAAAAATAGATAGATGATAGATAGATAGATAGATAGATGGATGGATAGATGATAGATGGATGGATAGATGGATAGATAGTTAGATAGATGGATAGATAGATGGCTAGATAGATAGACAGACAGACAGACAAAAGATAGATAGATAGTGTAAGATGGATGATGGATGGATGGATGTATGGATGGATTGATGGATGGATGGATAATGGATTGATTGAATGATTGATTGATTGATAGCTAGATATATAGATGGATTATGTATAGATAGTGTTAGATAGATACTGGATAGATCGATGGATAGATAGACAGATAATAGACGGATAATATATAGTACCAGATATAAGATAGAATTTGGTAAGAATAGATAGATGTATAGATAGATAGATAGATAGATATCGATAGACAGACAGATGTATAGATAGATAGATATATGGATAGATATATGGATAGACAGATGGATAGACAGATAGACAGACAGAATGACAGACAGATAGATAGATGGATAGATCTCTGGATAGTAGATTTCTAGAAGCTAGGACAGATAAATAGACAGATGATATATAGATATATATATGATAGATGGGTAGATGGGTATATTAGATAGATAGATAGATATATAGATAGATAGTAGAATAGATAGATAGAATAGATAGATTGATGATGATTTATTGATGGATGTGATGGATTACGGACGGACGGACGGATGGATGGATAGACGGATAGATTGATAGACGGATAGATAGATAGATAGATATATAGACAGACAGATAGACGGATAAATAGACGGATAGATGGATAGATAGATAGACAGATAGACGGACATATAGATATATAGACAGATAGATAGACAGATAGATGATAGATAGATAGATAGTAGATAGATAGATAGATAGATAGCATACGAGGTCAAGATGGCTAGATAGATAGATATACCGACGATGATAGAAGGGATGATAATAGATGCTAGATAGATAGATAACAGACAATAGATAGTTAGATGGATGGATAGCTAGACAGACAGATGGATAGATAGTTCCGATAGATTATCATACACCATGATGGCTAGATAGATAGATAGATAGATAGATTGATGGATTGATGGGATGGATGGATGGATGTATGATTGATGGATGGATGGATTGGATAGATAGATAGATAGATATAATCAGATTATAGATAGATAGATAGATGATAGATTATAGATAGATAGATGGATAGATAGATGGCTAAATAGATAGACAGATAGATAGACCGATAGCTAGATAAGATAGATAGATAGATCGATAGATAGATATATAGATAGATAGAAAAAAATGGATAGATAGATAGATAGACAGAAAGATAGATAGAAAGATAGATTATAGTAGATAGATGACAGACAGTAGATAGTTGATGGATGGATAGATAGACAGACAGATGGACAGATAGTTAGATAGATGGATAGATAGATGGCTAGATGATATATAGATATATAGATAGATAGATAGATGATAGATATATTTAGATTATAAGATTAGATAGTAGATAATTGAAAGATGGATGGATGGGGCTGGATGGATGGATGGCCTGGATGGGATGGCTGGGAGGCTAGGTCGATCTATAGATAGATGATACGATTGTCTCTCGTTTAGATGGATCGATGGATAGATCGATGTGATAGCTAGACAATCGATAGACAGATAGCTGATCGATGATTGATAGATAGATAGAGAGAATCGATAGATCGCTGGCTATATGATATCATAGATATACAGACAGATAGACCGATCGATAATAGATATATTGATAGATACATGGCTAGATAGATAGATAGATATACAGACGATAGATGGATAGATGTTAGATAGATGGATAGATAGATGATAGACAGATAGATAGACGATATATAGATAGATAGATAGATAGATAGATAGATAGAATAGATAGATAGATAGATTATGGCTCGATGGGTAGATTGGTGATAGATAGATAGATAGATAGATAGATAGATAGATAGCTAGCTAATAGGATCAGATAGCTGTTTGGCTGGATGGATGGATGGACGGATGGATGGACGGACGGACGGACAGACGGCCGGTGCTGGATGGATAGATGAATGGATAGATAGATAGAGGATGTATGGATGGATGGATGACAGATAGATGGATAGATTGATAGATATATAGATGATAGATAGATAGAATATATAAATGCTGATAGCTAGATAATAGATGATCATGGAATATATAGGTCCGATGGTATAAGGTAAGGTTGATGATAGATAGCTAGATAGATAGATAGATAAATAGACAATAGATAGATAGATAGATAATAGATAGAAAGATAGATAGATAGATGGATGGATGATAGATAGATAGATAGATATATAGAAATAGTCAGATGATAGATAGATTAATAGATAGATAGATAGATAGAATAGATAGATAGATAACCGAACCAGATAGACCGGTATATAGTTTAGATAGATGGATATATAGATGCAGATAGATAGACAGATAGACAGATAGATAATTGATAGATAGATAGATAGATAGATAGATAGATAGATAATAGATAGATGATAGATAGATAGATAGACAGACAAACAGATAGATGATATATAGATAGATGATAGATAGATGCTTTAGAATAGATAGATAGACGAAGATAGATAGTTAGATGGATTGATATAAGCAGACCAGACTGGATAGTATAGTTAGATAGATTGATAGATAGATGCTAGATAGATAGATGGCTAGATAGATATATAGATAGATAGATAATAGATAGAATAATAGATAGATAGATAGATAATGATAGAATGATAGAACGATAGAACGATAGATAGATAGTATAGATAGATAGATATATATATAGATATATAGATATATAGATAGATATACAGACAGACAGATATAGATAGATAGATAGATAGATAAGATAGATAGATAGATAGATAGATAGCTAGATGGCTAAAGATGGCTAGATAGATAGATAGATCGATAGACAGACAGATAGATAGATCAATCGATAGATAGATAGATAGATAGAAATAAATAATCAGATAGATAGATAGATAGAAATAGATAGATAGATAGATAGATAGATAGACGACAGATAGATAGATAGACAGCTAGACATGGATTGATGGATGGATGATTGGATGGATGGGTGGATGGATGTGGATGGATGGATTGATGGATGGATGGATGGATAGATGGATTATAGATAGATAGATAGATAGATGATCGATAGATAGATAGAAGATGGATGATGTATTGTGTGATGGATGGTGGCTGGATGATGGATAGATAGACGATAGATAATGGATATATAATGGCTAGCTAATGATATAGACATAAGATAGATAGATAGAGGAATACACGATAGATCTAGATAGAACTAGATAAACGACAGATAGATTTAGATTGTTGGATGATAGACGCAGATGGATAGATAGGTAGATAGATGGATAATAATGGCTAGAATAGATAGATTGATGATACTGCTAATAGATAGATGGCTAGATCGTAGATAGATATATAGAAGATAGATAGATAGATTAGATAGATAGATAGATAGATAGATAATAGGTAGATGGGTAGAATATATCGATATATAGATAGATAGATGGCTAGATAGATAGATAGATAGATAGATGGAT